>OY720442.1:5827842-5867852 GCA_963082915.1 Dolichopus griseipennis
CAATAAGGAACAGAAACAAAATATTCTGAATCACCACCTCTTCAATAAAAATCAAAATATAAAAACATTAAGAACTTTTATTTATTGTTAAAAAACGAAGTGATTTGGAAAAAAACACGAAGTATCCAATAAATATATGATTTTATTTTTTATATATATATTTTTTTTTGTTTGCTATTTTGGAACCTAGAAAAGGTTACTCTGAATTTTATTTTAAAAAGTATCTTAAGATACAAATGAATTTTCTCTTTGTAATGTTATCAAAAAAACAAAACGCAATTCTATTAATAAATATATGTACATATATAAATATATATATATAGATATATATATATTAAAATATTATAAAAAACCGGTTTCGTTACAATTTTTTATTTTTAGAAATTTTTTTATTTAAAAAAACAAAATAAAAAAATTAAACAATTAATAACTTTATATTTTTTTTTTTTATTAAAATTTTTTTATAAACACAAAGAATTCTTTTACAATTCAACCCATAGATGGTGTTTTTGAATTTTTTTCTTCTTAATTTTATTTCTTTAATTTTTTTTATTTTCGGTGTTAAAAGAATTTTCAGATTTAAAAAAAAATTCTTTTAGAACGTTTTCAGTTTTAACTTTTGTTGTAAACCAAAAGATGAAAGAATTTCATTCAAATAAATATTGAGTGAGTGAGTTATTTAATTATTTTTAAATATTAACGCAATAAGATTTCTTTAATTTATTTAATATATTTTTTATTTTACACAATTCAATTTTTATAAATATCTTTTTTTTTAAATTATTTTAGCCGTAAATTTTGTAAATTACATATAAGATACTTCTTAACAATTGTTCGACTCAATTCAAACTAAATTGAGTTTATCGAATTATTTTGTCTTCTATAAAGTCTGGTAAGAAAAATAAAATAACAATGAATATTATTGTTTTTATTTTTATTTTTTCACTCATTTTAATACATATACAAAATTTTACAACTACAAACTAGATTACAAATTGACTCATACACTGTTAAAACACCCGGTCCCTCATTTCAAATTATTTAAGAAATAAGAGTTAATAATGAATTCCCATTATTTTATTTGACTTTAATTGAGTTCGATGAAAATGAGTGAAAAGTGGCAGATGTTTATAAAAATGTTACTTTACTTTATTATTGGAAAGAAAATTTTAACTCAAAATGAGTGTAAACATAGGTTGGATAGATAGTATTTTCATTAATAATAAAGGAATTGAATTAAAAAAAAATTAAATTAATATTTTTAAAATAATAATTTGTAAATGAGTAGTTTTTCTTTTATAATTTTGATTTTCTTTTATAATTTTGATTTTTCAGTAAACAATTGAGCTCATAAGTCATAGCTTTAGGAAGTGCTTTTAATTTAGTTTGGGAAGTAAAACTAATGGAAAAATCACCTAATGATTTTAAAACTAGAATGAATTATTATTAAAATACAAAACTTTAAATTAAATAAAATCCAATTCAAAATATATTTAAATTGAGTGAAAAATTTATAATTACACAAAAAACGACCATATGTTTACTAAAGTCCAGTTAGAATTATAAAATTTAATAACATTTTTAAAATTATCTTAAAAAACTAAAAAATTAAGTAAAAGTGTTGAAAGTAATTATTAGTCTAATATACCTCAGGTATTTAACCTCAAGTCCATAAAACCGAAAGGGAACAAACAAAAATCGCACTCTAAAACCTTTTATCCAAGTTTAAGTTGTTTTTACTCCTTTTTAAATCACCAAATTTTCGTCCTTCCCGTCATTTAATTTATTTGAAAATTAAATGACTTTCTCATAATTTTAACTTTAATACCGATTTCAATACTTTTTCGTCATAAATAGAAAGAAAGTATGAAAGTTATGTCAAATAAAAATTGTTTCCAGTTTTCACTCAAATATTACGCAATAATTATTATTTTATCTTTTTTTTTTGCGGTAAATTACGCAATTATGAGTAGAGAAAATAAAAACATTTGTTTATACGCACATTTCATAAAAAAAAACAATAACAAATTTTAATATGCAATAAGTATGTATATTCATGTATGCACATAATATATATTATACCTACCTATGTATATATAAGAAAAATCACTGCGCAACGCACAAATCACAGTATGTAAATTTTAGAGGAAAAAAATTGGAGGTACCTAATAAAATTTACTATTTTTTTGTTATTGTATATATTGAAAAAAGCCGGTATGTTGGTATATGATTTTTTTTTTGTATAAATAAAGTTGGAAAGTACATACCTCCATATTATATAACCGGTTTTGTTAAATAATATTTAAAAGGCAACAATTAGATATTAAATAATATTTTGTTAACAATCTTTTGAAATTTTGATTATAGGTATTAATGCAACTCCCAAGTAATTGCTCCTAAGAAATCGCAGTATACGAAACTGAAAGTTCAGTTTTTAGAACGAAATTTCAATTAACGAATACATTTTACTACATAGGATTTTATATCTGCATATTTTCAAAATTTTTTAAAATGCTTTCAAATTATCTTCTGCTTAAAATATTACATAATTTTTTACTAATTTAATTTTACAAATTAAGAACCTACTAAAAATGCCTAATAACTCATCGTTTTTTCAATGTTTTCCAAATTTAAGTAAAATTAAGTAAAAGATGTTATTTTGAGTTAATACTTTTTCAAGCTCCCTAATTTATTTAACTCACTCTACTTCTTATTAATTTTATAAATAATATTTCACTCAAGAGAATGTAAACAACACTTCTATAAATTAATAAAATTTTTAAAAATAAAGATATTATTTCAAAATTCAAATATATAGGTATTTAAAAAACAATTCTCTTCCATGTTTTATTTGTTAAATTTGTTTATAGCCTGGGGAAATAATGAGTTAAAATTTTTTTTTATTTTTATTAATATTGAAAAAATACTCAAAATGAATACTTTTTTTTCTCACCAACATTTATTTAAACTGTTTACTGTATTTTTTACACAATTATACATAACATTTTATCTTATAGATATTTTTATGTTTTATTTTTATATTTATTTCACCACATCTCACTTCACCATTTGTTCAAAAATAAATCCAACATAAAAATTCATAAAAATTTTCCACTATCACATCATTCATCAAGTATCATTTATCATTTTTCAACCATCATCATTCATCACACACAAACTCATTTAAACAAAGGTACACAAACTCATTTTCAAAATTTTTCATATAAGAAAAACGAATACATATTCAATTCATAATTCATATAAGATTTTTTCTCATTCCCAACAATTTCAACTCAAATTTTGTCATATTACAAATACTCATATTACTTTACTATTGAAAAAAAAAAACTCAAAAGTCACGTTCTTCTATAAATAAATATATGCATTAAAATGTGTGTGTGAATTTATTTTCATTTTTCATTCCTTTCTAGTTTCTTGTGTTAAATATAAAATAATAATAAAAATGGAAAATACTTATTTAATGCATAAGTAAATATGCTTCAATATTTCTTTGTGTTTGTGTTATGTTATGTTATATGGATGTTGAATTAATAATATCATAATTATATTTGTATTCTTTTCAATATTTTCTAATATTTATATTTTTCATCAAATATTTGAAATTAGAAAAAAAAGCAAAGAGGTGAATTTTTCAAATTGTGGTGTATTTTCAAAATTTTCCGTGTCTATTTCAATTTTTGATATAAATTTGTTAAATTTTTATGTTTTCGTGTCATTTATATTTATGTTTTATTCGTGTGTTTTTAACAGAAATCCGTTATTTAATATTTTAGCATTACAATTACCTACGTAATATTACATTTTAATTGTTAACATTAGTCTAGTTATTAATATTAAAAATGTGTATATTAAATATTTTATTAATAACTATTTTTTACTATTTATAGTTAAATAAATATTAAAAAAAAAATAAAAACTAAAATAAATTGCAAACAAGTGATACAATATTGTGTTTAAATAAAATATCATCATCAAATTGCGTATTATCTTTCATTTTTTATTTTTGTCAATTCCGGTACTATTAATAACCGTTATTTATTTTTATTTAACAATAATGGTAAAGGTAAATATTCATTATAAATTTATTAATAAGATTATCTAACAATTTATATATACATACTATGTATACATACATATAAACATCATTAATATCAAATAATATTCTAGGAATTTTTCAGCTGATTTAAAAAAGGATTCACTACTATATTATTTTACTACTATATATGGAGCATAATTTTCCCTTTCATTTGAGTGAAAAATAAAAGAAAATTATGTATAAAATTTGATGCTGATATACTCGTTTTAAATACATTTTCATTTCAAAAATATTTTTTTAATATTGCTATCTCTTTTTAACTCAAAAAAATAACAAAATAAATCAACGTTATAAAAACAAAAAAAAAGTAAAAAAATTGGAACGACCTTATTTATATATCTATATATATATAATATAATATATGGATACATATATTTAGTAAACAATATTAAAATGTATAATAAAATTTTTCTATAGGTACAATATTATAGAAAAGGATGGCAATATTATTTTTTATTAAATTTTGTTTATATTTATATTATATGCTGTAAAAAGCACGAGACTTTTGGCACGTATGCACGTATTTTTAACAGTTTTCTTTTATGCTTTTGTTGTTGTTGTTGGAATTTCTGTTTACATACAATACAGATAGCAGCACGAGAGGGCGTTAGATGTCATTTTGTATTTTTCTAAATGAGTGAGTTTTTTTTTTAATTTATATTTTTTATGTTATTATTTTGTATTTAAGCATAGGTGGGTACTATTTATATTTTTATAAAATACATAATGAATGATAATTTTCATTTAGTTGGTTTTTTAATTTATGTATATATATGTATTTTTCTAGTAGTGTTGGTAATTTGGTCAGTATTTATACATATATATATTTTTTTATTATTACATTTATAATTTAGAGTAATTTTTTTTAATCCAGACATTTCTACCACCTAAATGATGGTACCAGACGTTTATCACGTAAACAAAAACCTCTTGAATTAAATGAAAATGTTGGGAAAATTGTTACCACAAATGGAAATACATAATGTTAAAAAAAAGGAAATTCATTTAATACAGAATATATACACACAAACATATGTATAGTAGGTACCTAAGATAAAATTGTTTTATTGGTAAGTAAAGTAGGTACTCAAAAGAATTCGTTGTTTTTTTGTAAAAATTAAATATAAATTTAAAATTTAAATTTAAAAGTGAAGTTTATGTGCCTATAAAATATAAGAACACAATCTTTGTTTTTTTTTTTTGGTGAAATTGTTTTTAATGATTTTTTAAAATTTCAGTGCACATCAAAAGATATTTTTGAGGTCATTGGCATTTTTAGTGGACATGAAGTGGAAAATTAATATTGAAATCAAAAAACATACGCCTAAAACTTTTGGTTTGTTTTTTTTTTTTTTTTTTTTAAATGTAAAATAAAAGAACCTGAGGGAAATTGTGAAGGTAATTAAAAATTAATATGGTATCCGAATTGTAAAAGAAGGTCCCTGTTTTGCTAAAAATAGGAAATTTGTATACCTAAAATATCATTTAAAAAAAAAATAATACTCCTGAAATCCATCCAATCTGTTGTTTCATCCATCAACTTTTTGTTTATAAAGCAAAAAAAACCGTTATTATATTGGTAAGTATGTATGTAGTTCATGAGTTTTATTGGCTCATGCAAACAAACAAATTAAAATTAAATTAAAAAGTACAATAATAAAAATAATGATGTAAGTTAACATGTTTGAAAAAATTTATGAAATTCGAAGGAAAAACATTGAAGGAAATCAAAGAGAATTAGGTAACATATACACGATATATATTGAATAAAAAATTTGATTGCTTCGAAATTGTTTAATTGAAATCACGTAGGCAGGTAGGTACCTACATCTGGTGAAATTTTTTTTTTCACCACTTTAAAAACAGGTGATTAACCTGTCACTTTTTTCGAATGATGTCATTTTTTTGTATTCGTGATCATAATCTGGTTTTAAGTCCAAACTGAGTTTGAAAAAAAAAAGAAATCATTATTTTGAATAAAATATAAAAATGGTTTAATTACAAAATTAATTACAAGTGTTTTATTAATTAAATTTGAACTTAATTTAAATAAATGTATATGTAATGTGTTTATATTTCAATTAAATAAAAGTTATGTTATTATAATGAAAATGTTTTTTAATCGTTTTTTGTGTGATGCTGTGTGGTGATTTAGTGTGATTTACACATGTCACTGGATTCGGAGTCGGTTCTTAAGTTATGTCCATATTGTTTTTTAGTATCTGACGTTGAATCTGACGCACTTAATCCATTATATACCGTTATGATTTAAAAATTTATTGTGAAAAATGTAGTGAATCAAATAAACAAGTGAGAATTATGAGTGTGAAGTGAATCAAATTTATTAGAATTAAAAGGTTGTTATATTTTAATTTTACTAAAAAAATCTCAAATTTTAAAATTTTTAATCGAAATCGTGTTTAGTTTAGTGATGGCTAAGAAGATCACACACATCTTCTTTCATCATATTAAAACTAAACCTTGACTTTTTGAGTAAAACTATAGCGTTCTACTCGAAAGAGAGGAAAAATAATGAGTCCTAAAGATTCTGTTGTTAAAAATCACGGATTTTTTAACACATTATTTTTTAATTTGGAAATTTAATATTATCTAAGACATAAATTAGTATATAATTCATCTTTTGAAGTCCCAAAAGCATGTTCCTTAAAAATTTACTTATTTAAGACACCAATATGTAAGGTCGGCATCCTTCCGACCCTCCAGCCTACTTCAGTCAAAGTCTCAAGAATAGTTAGTATAAAATTCTAAAAAACTCCATTCAAAATAACCTAAATTTGAAATTAAATTAAATTGAGCAGTATACGGTTATAAAATTAAACCAAGAGTGTCCGAGATTACTTCCAATTAATTTGATTATTCATGTACACAACTAAAAACAAAAAATTAGTAAAAAATTTCAATAGGATGATAAGATTAAATTCTAACGAATTATTTATTGTAATTATTATCTAACTATATTAAAACTAATTATTTTTAAGCCTTGAATTAAAAATTTACGATCAAAATCCCTAACAAAAATGCCATGTCAAAATAATAAAATCAGTAAACCTCACTCACCCTATTCAAAATTCTAAAACATGTCTTCCAAATTTTTCAATTTAATAAAAAATTTCCACAAAATCTTTTTAAGGCAGAATAAAAAAAAAAAAATTAGCTAAGAAACCAATATTTTATTTAAATTTACAACATTCTTCAGTTATTGCTTTTAAAGTAACTATAGATATATTCCACCTTTACCTTTTTAAATTTAAAGATTGTGGGGATTCAATTATCTTTAAAAATTTCCTCAACAAGGATAACAGAAAAACTTTAGGGAACTTTTTATTAAATAGAATTTCTTTAAAATAAAGAATTCTTAGTACTATTACTAAAGGTAGTGTTATTAGGCGCGCTTAAATACTTTAAAAGAATTTACATTTTAACTACCACATGTACGAATACTTTTAATATCTATCGTCATTTGCATAACCACCATATTTTTATATTGAAAGGATGGATTAAATGGAAGGATGTTTAACAAGAAGGATATGAATAGACTATAAAAGAGCTATACGAATAGAAGGTTTTCCTATATACCTAGGTTATATATAGGTATCAATTTTTATGTTATTTCCGTTGATTTTTATTTGTGTATAAATGGAAATTAAAAAAAAACCAATATCCTGTTAAAGTTTTTTTTTTTAATGTTTCAATCAAATGGATTAGGTATCAAAACATCGTCCTGTAATGGATTATTTAATAACAAAATAAGACATAAGTTATAACCTAAATGCTAAATTAGATTTTAATAAAAAAACAAAAAACAGAATCAATTATATTAGTTGAAAACACATGTTTCGCATTAATATTAATATAAAATGATTTTATTAGCATCTGTTTTATAATTAACATTTAAAATAAAAATGGTAGACCTAAAAATATGAACTTTAGTTACATATGGTAAATAAAAATTACTTTTAATTATATTTAAATTAAGATTGGTGACTAATAATACAAAAAATTTAAAAAAATTACGACTAATTTAATTATGTGGCACACATAGAATAATTTAAATTAAATATTCTACTTAATATTGTGCAACAAATATTTCAAAATTAAAAACTTTAAGTAGTTAATTATCTTTAAACTTTCAATACAATTGTCTTCATTAAATTAACTTAAACTGAGAAAGTTTTTTTGAAAAGCTTTTAATCTTTTTTCCACAAAACAAAACTTTATAACTCCTAAAAAGGGGTTTTGGAAAATCGAACACTCAACAAAAAACCAGAATAATTATAGTAAAAGAAAAGAGATTCTAAAACCAGGGATTAAATCATCAAAGCAGTACAACAGTCCAAAACCAACCCATATAATTTTTTTTTATTTAAGTCAAAACAAATTTCAGTATTATAAACGTACGTATTCTTAACAACATACATTATGTATTATATTAAAAACTAACACATATACAAGGTGTCTCGAGATATTTTGAAATAAGGATTGGTGACTAATAATAGTAAACAAATTATTGAATACACATTGTTAAAAAGATTAAAATGTGGTTTCCAAATATGCTAGAAAAAGTACCCAAAATACAGGGTGTTTTAAAAGAAAATATAGTATTTGAATCAAATTTTGTGTTTCAAAAACTCCACTTTAAACTTTCATAACTTTAAAACCATGAGAAATTAAAAGACTAATTTTGTATAAATATTAAAGCTCATATTCAAACTTCACAAAATTGATGTTGCTGTATTTCTACACAATTGTTTACATACCAATATCTCAAAAAAACAATATAGACCCTTCAACCCTTTAATATAATTTTTTCTAGATTTTACTTCACCTATCTGCCCTTTAACAGATATGGTACTTATGCGAAACACCCTGTATTTATATATATATACTACGCTTAATGATTTGCTCAGATAAGTAAAAAAAACTACGGATGCAAAATTTGACTAGCTATCACACTTCAAAAATTTACGAGGCACCTATATCAGTGCTTCCAATCCCATTTGAAATTTATTGATTTGTTGAAATATGCGTCTAACAATTTTTTAAAAAATTGTCATAATTCAAACAACTGAAAACCCATTCAAACCCAAGATATTTACTCCTATAAAAAAGACTCAAAGTCTTTTCAAAGTCAAACAGTTCTGTTAGATGTCTGAAATTCACTGTTGAATAACTTTCAAAAATTCAAAAAAGGTTGGAAACCCTTAAATTATTTATTTCCATTCAATAATAACCTAAATTTAAAATTGAATTAAATTGAGCAGTAGGTATATGGTTATCCGATTTTATGCATGATTTAACAATACACGCAACTGCTTTTATTTCAAAATTATTTAAATTTTTTTAACATTCAATTAAATTTTAATATTTAAATCAAAAAAAAAAAAATTTAAATAGAACAAATTTTAAATTCAATCCATTTTTATTTATTCAAAATGTTTATTTTTAGTCAAATTTAATAAAAAACATGTTTATTTAGTGGAAAATTCTGTTCTTTCATTCATTAACTCTTTCGACTTTTACTAGCTTTTAAATTATATTTTTTTTTAATTAATTGAATGATTTGAATGAGTTTTAGAATTAAGTGTAAACAATAAATTAATTTTAGAATTATTAAAAGATAAACATGTGCTTTAATAGAATCCCAGTTCTTTAATAAATTTTTGAGTATGATGACTCCCAAAAAATTATATACTATTACCTAATACATATATTCTGTTGGTTATTCTTGAACAGTCTTGAACAATGGACATTCTAAAGCCACTATATATATACATATATGTATATAAATGATGGCTTTTTTTTTTATCAACACATTGAATTAATGATTTAACAGCACCACACACATGATTCTGTTTTTTTTTTTTAATTCATTAATTCTATTTTTTCTCCATCACATAATTTTAATTAAAAATGGCAAAAAAAAAATTTTAAGCCATTAAAAAAAAAAGCTTTAAAAAATTCTGCGTCTCATTTTTCGAACAATTTGTCGTTATATTTTTGCTTTTACTTTTGGTGTATAATAATAATTCTTATTGCGTTGCCATTTTTTTACTAAAAAATATTAAAAGTTAAAATAAGCAAAAAAAAAGCCAAAAACAATAAACAGAACAGAACTGGGGACAAAAAAAAAGAGAAAAGAAAAACCAAGGAACCTAAAATCCATATTCCAAGAAAATGTAATGGTATTTGGTATATGGTTTGACTGGATTTAATCCTCTACATGCAAGACAAGCGAGTTATAAATATTACAAAATTAAATATTTTTTTTTTTTATTTTCAAACATATCTGACTACAGTGTGGGACAAAAAAATTTAAAAAATCTATGTAATTAAGAAGTAAAAACGAGATAAACCAAAAACTACAGTATCGGGAAAAAATTGAGAATCTTAGTTTAAATTTAGAGCTTATTCTATAATCTGTGTGTTTAATTGAATGTTGATTTATAGATCAGCTGTTTGTAGAGTAATATAAAAAGAATGAATGTATATAAAAGAATGAATATACTACAGTATCGGGCAAAAATCTACGTACTATAAGAATAATTTTAACTTTTAACCTATAAACTGTTCTAATGCATTCACTTTTAAATTTGTTTTCAGAGTACAATATAAAAAACGGCTCTATTCAAACTACAGTACCGGGCAAAATCGACGAGACTTAGTATAACTTTATAGTTAAATCTATAATCTTTTCTAAACTAAATTTGTGTAAATTGCACTTGGAAGTGTTTTGAAAGTAAGTATAAGTGTGCATATATTTTGCAAATTTGTATTCCGTGTTTTACACAGATTTTAATTTTTCAATCCTTTCAGTCAATGCAAGTAGCTATCAATACTTAATTTGCTCTTTTTAATTATGGTCAGTTTTTACACCATACACATCTTAACAATTTTTCGTACTCTACTTTTTTATTCAACACTGTATTATTATACATTTTAGATACATGCATAACTAAAAAAGAAAGATAAAGCAAGTATAGAAAGTTTTTATGTACATCCGTTTGGATGTTTGAAGATATAAAAGACAGAACCAAATTACATTATATACAAAATTTTCAATATGGCTACGTGTAAATACATAAATGTATAAATAATGGAGATTGTGATAGTTATATCGAGTGTGGAAAGTGTACTAACTAAAAAGAACTTGCAAATTTCATTTGGATGATATCATCAAGCTTCAAAAACAGAACTTTTTATTTTTGTATTTAAAAAAACAAAAAACCAACAAAAAATAACAACTAAAATGGAAAGAATAGAAATTTCGAACTCTTATTTCGGCGATATTTAAAAATAAGCATATTAAAAAAAATTAATTTTATTTTTTTTTTAAATTATTTTTATTTTTTCATTCTTTACTCTTCAATCGAATTGATTGTATTTTAAAGAATACAAGTAGTTTTCACTTCATGTATTAAGTTTTTATTTTGTTTAACATCGCAATTTATAAGTGTTTACTATTATATTTTTAGAATATTACAGTAAAGGCTAAAATTTGGTAAATAAATTCAAAGGTTAATGAAGGCTCAAATAGATTGAATTTAATTATCAAAGTACAGTAACATTTTGTTAATTCGAATATCCAATAATCAGAAAGACAGTTTGCAAAGCACTAACTATTCTACAATCAGAATTGATTTGTGGAGGAATCGTGGAGATTCTATAATCCGAATTTTGCTCAAAACTGCAATATATTTATTGTTTTCGTATGAATATTTTTTTAAAAAAAATTATAACTTTGGTTTTTGTTTTTATGAAGTTTTGAAGTTTTATTTTTAATTTATTATTGTTAGTTTACTTAAAATATTTTAAGTATCAGAATGTACAAAAGTAAAAACTATAAATTTTTGTTTGAAATATGGCCCAAAAAAGGAGTTAACAGAACTTTATTTCTTTATGACTTATTATTTTAAATTTTAGAGAGTTTTTGGGACAGCTGTGCTTGCTAGAATAGTATCCACCAATCCGAATATCACGTTAATCCGAATAGCGGTATGCAATCAATTATTCGGATTATCGAAATATTACTGTATTGCATTTTCGTAAAATTTCATATAATTAAATAAATAATTTCAATTCAATCTTATATATCACATATTAAAAATGAAAATATTTCTTATGCTGGACATCAGATGGCATACGGTTAAAAATGTAATAGCTAATAGAAAAAACCATTTTAGAATACGGTATAGGATAAAAGTTTTAGCGATCACTGTACAAATATCATTAAATAATACCAAATTTATATTCATTTAGAATTTAGGAGACAATGTAGCATTGGAGGGCGCTCATAAAAACCAAAACAAATGTATAACACATTCAATAAATAGAATGAATAAAAAAAAAATAATAAAAAATTTTATGTGAAAAGATTTTTCTATTTAAAATCGCAAAAATAAAACCAACTTCTCTATATTGACAATTGATTGATACAAAAGCTGAACATTTTCATAGAATGAAATTTCAACAATTTTATGAATAAATTTTTCTATTTTTTTTACACTATTTCTCTGTATATACCTAACCTAAATATATGACTTATATACATTTATACTTAGTATATGTAAATAAAACTCCAATAGTTCATATCGATTGATTCTTTTAACGTTGGTTCATGAATATTTATCAATTTTTTTACATAAAACATAGCAAAAGTAACAACAAATTCCAATAAAATAATGTTTATTTTTGCGAATTCATAAAAATTTATTAATTTTGTTTTATTTATTTAGCAACAGGAGTAAAAATTTGCTCTTATCAAAATACTCTATCAATTAAAAATAAATAAACAATTAAATTAATTATCAGTCGCCTAAATTTATTTTTTTTTTTGGGTTTTAATTCAAAATTGAGAACGTGATTCTTATCAAGTAATTTCTAGTATTTTATGTACATTTTATGAAATTGAAAGTAATTATCTACTATCTATTTATAGTTTATTGTATTTTATTACAAGCCAGACAGGACCTAATTGCACCAATTACTTATCAGGTATCACTTATCAAATAATCAAAAAAAATGTCTTTGATAACTAAATGATCTTTACTAATTAAAATTCTATGGAATTATTATAAAATATAATTAAAAGTAACTTATCAAAAATATTATTATTTGATTATGTGATTAATGAGAAGTGCTTAGTGCAATAGAGCCCAGTTTATCTATCTGAAAAATAAAAATTTTGTTTAGTGAGGACTTTTGGGAAATTCCTTATTTTAAATTCTTCTGAAGGACATTTTAACTTAAACCGAAAATGTATTTGACCAAATCCGAAATGTAAAGGCTCTATCACATCATAGCTTTTATACATATCTGTTAAAATTTAGACCGATTTATTTTTTTAATTTTCAAGGGTAATTTTTGATTCCTTTGACATCTTGGGTGTTTTCTCTATCCGATTCCTTTCCTATTCGATCAACGGTCAAAAAATAACGAAATTCGTATAAAAGTTACGAATGACTAAAAATAACTTTATAGAAATATCTAATTATACTAAAATTATTTAAAATTATTTTAATTATATTTTCAAAACTTCTACTCTCTGAGGAATCAAATTTTAAGACACTTTTGTAGCAAGGACGAACTTTATAAAATTAAATTTTAAGTTTTCCTTACTTCAAAAGCCAAAATTCTGTAATAAAACTAAAAAAATAAATGATGTAAAAGAAAATTATGATAATTATTTAATGATGTTAATTAACAGTATTTTTATTTTATATTTCTTTTTAAAAAAACTTTTTTATCTTATTATATAAATCTAAAAGTTAACACATTCATTAATTTTTATTAAATTTTTTTTATGGACATTTCTCAAAAATTATTTTACAAAAAAAGTTTTATGACCATTTTTGATTTAATTTACAAAATTTATAAAGCAATAATTAAGATAATAAATTTGTTTGTTTTTAAGATATACAATTTTTGTTTTTATCTTTATAATTCTGTTAATTTATTTTAAATTTAATTTTTAATTAATAGAATAATTCTTTAATTAAAAACATTTTAAAAATTTATTAGGATTTTATCTTATAGATAATATAACTATTTATATATATAATTATTTATTAAATAGATCTTTTGAGATTTAATAATTAAATTTTACAACTAAAAGTTAATTAAAAATTAATAAATAAATTATAATTAATTAATAACATTAAAACTGCTATTAAATGATTTTTACGGCGCTCATTGATTAAATTATTTGATACATACTAATGATATTTAATTACTTAATTTAATTTTTTATTTATACAAATTATGTATAGTTTTAATATATGTTTTTGGATCAACCACACACCTTGTTTAATAACAAGTTTTGATTCGATACGAATTCCCATGGTAGTTAGGGATTACGAAATGTTATCGAACTAAAAACTTGGATATTTAGATATGGTATATGTAAGTAACATTGCAAACTATTTCAATTCTCAAAGTTGATTGGAAATTTTTTTTAAAAATTAAAGGAAAAGAACATTAGACACTTCGGGGGTATGAAAAATGTCTAAGCGATTGGTAAATGTTTGTTTATCACGTAAGAATCCCAATAAATACATAATTAACTTGGGAATACAAATGACTTGGTTACCTATAGTTCCTTAGTTTTAAATTGGGTCCTTAGTTTTAAAAAATGAATTGAACCCATAGTACCTACCTATGTGATATAGTTTTTACTAGGTATACCTATACTGATTATAATATATTGAATTGATATATATGTATTTACCCACTTATAAGTTTGTAATTTAATTTATTTACTACCGTATTTAAACAAAATACATATGTATATAAAATTCTCAAAATAACTCACCTACGCTAAAGTTTATAGACTTAATATTTTACTATATTTTCCATACAATTGTTGTGAATGAATGAATAAATTAAATTCCCTGGATCAAAATAAAACTTAAAATTAGATCAAATCAAAAAACACCCATATAGGTACGTATAGTATTAATTATGTAGGTAGGTTCCTATCTAGATAATCTTTATACGTATTAGCTAGGTAGGTAACTATATTCAATTCTTATTTTTAAATTTATTATGAAATCTTGTTAATAAATTAAATAAAAAATTACCATAAATAATTTTTTTAATAAAAAAAAAACGCCAAAATTTTCCATTAATATTTTTCGTCAGCATTTTATTTTTTAAGACTCCCCTTAAATAATTAATTAATTCGAATAATATAACATAATGTATGTATGTATGTATATTTGCATAATATGTATTAATGAATATAAACAAACAAATGAATATTTACAATTTCAAATATTTTGTTATGTACACAAATTATATATATACATATATACATATATATATAATCTAAATTATAGTATTCCATAATCCATAGACCATATGATTAAATATTGTATGGTACATAAAATAAAGCATACCTATGTATGTATGTATACCTATATAAATAAAACCCAGTCTGACAACATAGCATAAAATTTAAATCGTACGGTATATTAAATAAAAATACAAAAGATATGTTGACATTTTTATTATTATTTTTTTTTTTGATTTTTTTTTGGATTACTATGACAACAAAAAAAATTTGAACTTGAACTCCAAAAATTTTTTGTAAATATTTTTGTTTTTTTAAAAACAAATTTTTTTTTATTTTTGTTTTTAATGTTGAGTCACTAATACCACCTTAAAAAAAAAAGAATAACAAGAAAAAACAAAAACTTCCTGGTTTATTTATCAAAATGGAAATTCTAAATACATACATATATGCGCTACCTACTATATACAGTTAAACACATGTAAAGAAATGAAAATTAAAAGTGTAAAAAGGTGAGAATACAACAAAACAACATTTTGACAAGTAGCATAGCAAAATTATTTTGAAGTTACTCATGTTTCTTCATAATAATTGTTGTTGTGTATACTTTGTATCATATTGCCTGTTTTTAACTGACAACTGACAAGCCAACATATTTAAAACTCTTCTCATATTTCAAAACTATTTTTTTTTTAATTATGTAATAAACAAATACCAAAAAAAAAAAGGGTTTAACAGGAAAATATCAAAACCAGTCTTTTCTTCTTTGATTGAAAATACTTGGAACTGGAAGAATGTGATAAAAATAGAATTGAAATTCCTTTTAAATGCAACTCAATTGCGATTTAATTTTGAATGAAAATTTTGTTTCAAAACAAATTATTAGAACAGAATATGGTTATTTTCACTTGATAAGACAACTTGTAAATTGATTCTTTTAAACCAACTTAATAAGTTGTTTTATCTGTTTAAAATTTAGTTTATTTATAGATCATGGATTTGCCAAAATCGGAATTATCTAGGCAAGTTCTAACATTGCAAAGCCTACTGATGGGTCTAGTAGTATTGCAAAGAGGAAACACTCCTTACATAATTCTATTGTACGATCATGGTTTACTTGAAGCATTTCAATATTAGCATAATTTATTACTTTTATACCTAAGTAAATAATATTTATAGGAAAGTCTGATATTAGCATCTCTTTTACGGAAGTACATCCTGAAGGGTTTGTAGAAAGTACACAAAAGTGCATACATATTTACAACATGATTATGTGAGTATGAATTACCTCTTACCTCGCACTTTGGCACTAACCTAACTTTTAATCAAGTAATCTATACACACCTTTAAAAATCGATGCAAGCAATTCTTTAGTCACAATTTCTTAAACCTTCAAAAAAAAATATTCTTATTGGATATTTTAAGTACCAAACAGCTCATAGTCACAGTTCAAGTTCTACCTTTCTTATTGGAACAATTTGAATTTAAAAAAAAAACTCGACGGCAGTACCTACATACATATGTAGCAGGATTAATAAAAATATGATTATGAACAGTGTTGCCATTTTGACAGAATTCCGGTCAAATTTGACCGGAAAAAATATTCTTTGACTGGAAAAAAACTCGAAATATTTTGACTGGATTTTTGACTGATTTATTTTTTTATTTGACCGATTTTGACAGAATTTCGTTTCAACGAATATTTTTAAAAATTTAAAATATTTTTAAAAAATATTCGTTGACGCTGAATTTGATTACGATAGTATTACTATTGATTCTATTTGTAATCAATGGAATAATTTATCAATAGTTAACTGGACAAATATTCACGACACAACTTTATTGTGGTGTGAAATTTTTAACTACAAGGACGCAACTGGGGAAAATCCATTTTATGATTTGGCAAAATTTGCAATTAAAGCATTGGTTCTACCTATATCCAATGCTGAAATTGAAAGAATTTTTAGCCAGCTAAATTTAGTGAAAAATAAGCTGAGAAATAGAATGCAGCTTAAAAGAAAATTGGTACAATATGAAAATACCACCAGAAGTTATTAATAAAATAGATAAAAAAGATATATACCAAAACGACAGTGAAGAAGATTTGGATATTTCCTTTATAGAAGAAATTTTTTAATTAGTTTATTTTTAGAATATGTATATTTTTTTGGTGCAATGAAATAATTTTTGTTTTTTTTTAATTTATAAAATATATTTTTGTTTTCGTTTAATGTATGAAATAAGTTTTGTTTTTATTTATGGAATAATGTTTTTGATTAATGTTAGTACAACTTTTTTTGTTTATGATAATCTTTATTTGATATTTTGAAATAAATAGTTTACTACTTTATTTGAAATAATAAATAAATAAATCTTCGACATGGTCACGTTATATCATTAGTTATATTAGGTATTGCGAATTTATAAAAAACAACGCTCCATAAATCAATCTAAACAAAGAAATTATGTACATGTTTCATTATACATACTTAATTTTACGTGTTTCTTAATTAAATTTTTATTTTGACCGATTTTTTGACAGAATTTTACTCTAAAAACTTTTGACTGGATTTTTTGACAGAATTTTTTAAAAAGTTTTCCAGTCAAACTGTCAAATTTGACCGGATTGAAAATTTTGAAGTGGCAACACTGATTATGAATAAGAATTTATGTATAATTCACTTATAGTTAAAAACACATACAAACACATCCAAATACACACACACTAAATGCAAAAATAAATAAAAAAAAAAAAATGACGCACTCCCATTCCATTTCAAAAATTTTATTTTGATTTTAAACTACATATGTTGTTATTTGTAATTTGTATATCAGTCGGTGAAGGACAAGGTCAATATAAATTTTATATTAAAAATTCCAATATATGGAAAGAATTACGAGAGCAACAGAGCAACATAAACATAAATTGTTTGTCAATTCTTGTTTTTTTTTTTTTTGTTTTTTTCTTAAAATGGAGTCTAAAGTTGTTATTTATTTAAAATTTTTTTTTTTTTATTAATGGGTTTTTTATTTTTCCTTTTTTTTTTCTTCTATTTTTTTTTTATTCATATTTAATTTTAAATAGAAGTGTATTTTGAACGGCTTTTAGAACGCAACGCAATAAAATCCAAAAATAAAAGAAAAAAAAAAAATTGAAACGAAATGGAAAGTGAAACTATCAGGGGTGATGTGAGACAATAGTTAAATATACTTTTGTATACAATAAAAATGTATAATGTTCATGTATATTGTATACTATACATACCTAATATGTTAATGCTTCAGTTCACTTTACTAATAAGGGACATAAAAAAAAAAATAAAAGTACAGTTTAAAGCTTGAAATTGTGTACCAAAAAAAGGACGCCAATATAATTTTGCTTTTGTTTTGTCATTTTTTTTTTATTTATATTTTTTATATATTGAAGACTTTCATTGCATTGCAATCATATATAAAATAAATAAAAAAAAAATTGAAGGGCGTCTCTAATGTGGTAACGGAAAGTGAAGAAAGGATGAAGAAATACCACAAAAATAAGAAAAAATAAAATTAAAAAAAAAAAGAAAATTGAAGGTTGGAAAGTATACAAAAATAGAAGAGTGGATAAATCCTGTTTAGTAAAAAAAATTGAAACGTATAAAAAACACTTTGCATTGTTGCAAAATTTTAACCTTGAACTTTTTTTTTTATTTTTAGAACAAAAACTAAAAAACTAGAATAAAAAATAGAATAACAAAAATTAATTTAAGGATTTTGTATTTTAAAGTGTTGAGATGCCTTAAGGATTTTTTGTTTTCCTTCAATGCTTCAATTTAATTTAAATGATTTTTTTTTTAAAAATTACTAATTGTCATAAAGAATTAATGTTTAATTTGGAATTTTTTTAAAATTTAGTTTTTTACAAGCCAATTGAGAAGTTATTCAACTGAAATAAAAAGTTTTGAATATTATTTGCAATTAAAGATTGAATAATTTTAGCTGATCCTTTCTATACACACTTTAACATTTTTAATTTAAATTATTTAAAATTGTAATTGATTTTAAAAGAAATTATAAATAAAATTAAATATTTAGCTTTATGTTATTATAATCTGCAGAATATTCTGGCCTAGCAGAATAAGCAACGAAAACCTATGGAGACTTACAGGAGAGGAACTCATACTGAGGCAATTAAGAAAGAAGAAATTGAGGTGGATAGGCCTCACGCTAAATTCTAAATAACACCTGAAGGCGCACCATATTAAGAGAGCTCAATCAGTGCATGCTCACTTGGGAGAATGCAAAAACAGCAGCAGGAAACCGGGTGAGATGACGATGTCAAATGAAAGCTCTCTGCTCCCTCGCGGAATTAAGGACAAAAAAAAAAAAAATTAATTGAAGATTTTTTTTTGATTATTGGATTCAGATTTTAGTATCGCTTTATTTAAAGTAAAAATTCATTTATTGCAAAGTAATATTTTTTTGGTTTATTTTAAAACAAATCGAGGTTGCACTGACTACTTTCAACTGATTAGTCCTAAAAATCGGTTGATTATCATTTACATTAAAAATTATTTTAACAACGAAATAACATATATGACATACTCAATTGATGCTCAACCTTCAACTACATCTTCAATCAATATTATGGAAATCCTAAATACAATTATCTTAACTTTCATAAGCTTAAGTAAAATATTATTCATATATATTTGGCAGTCTACACCACCGATGAATTGAATTACTTAAGTATAAGGCCTTATAGTACCTATCAAACACTTCTTACTAATCGAATAATCAAATAAGATCATTTTTTTTGATAAGATTTCATTGTACCAAAGGCTTTTTTCGATCATAAGTCAATAAAGTTTTGAAAAGTACACTCAATTATCAAAAAAATTTAGATTAGATAATTTGGTTATAGTGATAAGTAAAATACGAAAGAGCTCTGGTAGCATTATAGCTACAATATACTATTTAACATATCAATCTACTCTTATTCAATTTCTAATATCAAACTCTCCCCACCTTATAACACCCAATTTTCATTTTCAGCTCTTTTGAAGGTCTTATTGGTAAATGTGGGTACCCCAATGGAACGCAACTTAATTGGTAATTATGATAATTGAGGTACCTGTTGCTTTAAAATCACGATTAAATCAAATGCAATTTAATAATTAATCTCAAAATAAATCTAAAACCCCCTTAATACTAATATTCTAAAAAACTTAGAATTACAATAATAATAATAAGGTGGTAAAAAACAACTCTTAAATTCTTTAAGATAAATTTTATGCCATTTAAAATAAACACGAAAAAAATTTATTTTTATTAAAATAACATTATTACCAGACATTTTTATAAATTACAAGACATAAAGGATAATAAAAACTGATTACTACATACAATCAACCGCACAACAAAATAATGAAATGCAACAGAATATAAATTTATAAGTATGCATTGTGCAATGTTGCAATATTGCAAAATAATAAAATATATGTACATAGGTAACAAAATAAACATTTATAAAAGAATGAAAAATAAATGTAAAATTTTAACATTATTACAAACACCTTTAACTATTATATACCAGTTAAATAGCACCTGATGTGAACGTGAAAGCAAACAAACTTACACACAAATACATACATACATATATGTTTCGTCAGAGATATTTAATCTCATTATGATATGGAAGGAAAACATTTTAAAAAAAATATACGTACCTAGTATTGTATTGTAATATAATAATAGAATTTAAAAAAAAAAGTAAAGACAGGTACAAAGTGATTCAATGTTTTATCTGAACAATTGCTACTATAAAGGTGCTGCAATGTTCATCTATCACAACAAAGTTATCACTTATCAGACATTAATATAATAACTTTCAAAACAATGCATATACATATGAATGAATGAATGCAAAAACTTATATATGGATGTATATATACTTTTATATGTATATATAGGATTCGCAATTTATTTAAAAGATATTTTATAGTTAAAAATAGTTTTAAAAGTGCAAAATATCAAGGAACATAATTTTTAAAATAATTGAATTATAACCATGTATGAGTATGTTAAAATCAAATTAAATTAAATTGAGTTCAATTAATTTATTTATTAAAAATGTATTTAAAATAAAATAAAATGAAATGAAAAAGTACTTTGATCTGAATGTAAAAAAAATAATATCTGAAATTATTTAATAAAAATCTTAATTAAAAAAAAAATATCTCAATTTATTTAGCAAAATTCTGAAATTTAAAAAAAAATATCTCAAACTATTCAGTATAAAAATCTCAATCTTAATAAAAAATATCAGAATTAATTTAGATACCGGAATATATTTAGTAAAAATCTTAATTAAAAAAAAAATATCTAAATTTATTTAGCAAAATTCTGAAATTTAAAAAAAAAATATCCCAAACTATTTAGTATAAAAATCTGAATCTAAAAATAAATATCTGAAGTAATTAATTCAGTTTAATTCCTGAATATATTTAGCAAAAATCTGAATATAATTTGTAAATACCTTAATACATTTGGTAAATATCTGAATATATTTAGTAAATATAAAATATATTTAATAAATAAACTACAAGCAACATAATATAATACTATTTATTGAAAATGGCCTGATTGCAGATTAAACTTACGGTTTCGCGATTGAAAGTATAGTATATTACACGATTGTTCATATCTAAAACATTGGTTTTTCAATTTTTATTTATTTAATTTTATTTATTAATTACGTCCAATTATAAATATTTGTACGCAATTTTGGGACCCTTGGCTAGCTGATAGATGTTTAATTATAAGTTATTTCTATATAATTTTATATTGTTATAATACTATTTATTGAGTTTACCGAGCCAGGGATCGAATCCGGGACCTTTCGCATGAAAGGACCGCGTCACAACCATTGCGCCATCGACTGGATGGGTGGTTTTTCAAATTACAAAAATAATAACAGAAATCTATTACATCACATTCAAATAAATTTGACTACGAATATAACAGATAATATTTTAATCCATCAACTATATTCTATAATTTATTCACCTATAATTTATTCACCTAGTCAATAGGTTATGGTAAAATTTTATATATTAATTAGAATTGAATATAGAATATACTTCTAGTATTTGAAAATCCAGTAACCATTCAGATAAACATTCTAGAGAAAATGTCTAGTAAATTTTATTCAAATGGTCAATAATCAAACAACAATGATTAAATTTGCATAATTATTAGATTACTTTTGATATTTAAATATATTTTTAATTTAGATTCAAATTCGATTAAATTTTTTTTATATTTAATATTTTTAGACACTTATTTGTCATAGTTAAGTTACACCCACGCCTTTGCAATTTAATGCGTATTATAATAATAGTTTTTTGAAAAACAACTTTTTATAAACTCTATAAATACAATGTTGTTTTTTGTTGAAAAAGTAGTAAAATAAGTAATAAGTAATAACTTTTAATTATAGATACATACTATTAAAGTTTTTAAAAAGCTATAATTTACAAAAAAAAAAAAATTTAAATTACGAATTTTCGTTTTATTTTAAATAATTAAGAGAAACACTTTTGGAGGGAAGTTTATATGGCACGACTAATAATAAACTTCATAGACAACAACTAAGAACTTAAAAATAATATTATTATAGTTAACTAAAATTCTAATAAATATACTCTTTTTATACGAACTTGGTCTCTTTTTAATATGAAATTCAGATTTTTTTAAATGAAATTGATTTTTTTAATACAATATTAAATCTTTATCTTTAAATACAAATAGCCCTAAATTTCTTAAATTAAAGTGTTTTTATTTTAATCCACGCTTTTAGGGACCTAGTAGTTGGATCAACATGTTTGTTGAAAAGGCACTTTCTAATTTTGAAATTGAACCTAATATACAAAAGTTAGACTAATAAAAAACAGCCCCCCAAAAATTTAAGTGTCATTTTTTTTGGACTTATGTTCATTTCTATTTCCTTTTTTATTTTCTATTCAGGAATTGGAGACAGGTATTTTAACCTCACAATCATGTCAATTCGACTTCTAGGTCCCAAGACACTGGGACGTTTAAAAAAAAAATTGATTGAAAAAATTACCAATTTTAATTGAAAAAATATCAATTTAATTTGAATAAAGGCCAAATTCATTACACAAATTTGAAAAAAAAACCAAGTTCATGAGAAAAGAGTATACACATATATTTAAAATAATCGACATATGGACTTTTTTTTTAGTCCAAAATTTTTAAATAAACAAAAACAACTTTCTTAATTTTTAAATTTTTTGGCATTTTCTGTTAATTTTCTTTCCGAAAAATAAAATAATTAAAAAAAAAAAAAGTGACCTCTCTGAAAATTTTTGGAAATTATCCAGAAAATCAAAAAAAAATTTTAAATTTCGTCGATTTATTTAAAAATTATTTAAAAAAATATTTGTAAAAATATAGGTATAATAATAGTTTTATTTAATAAGTTTTATAATATATATATATATATATTAGCAAGTTGTAAATTGCAAAATTTTATTGCAAAATTTAATGAACTGTTATTACGCCATATTTTTAAAATATAATTATGTAATATACAATATTTATATATAATAAATTACTTACCTTTCACAATATATTTTTTCTAAATTTTTCTAATCAATGTTTTTTTTTTTTTCAAATTACTTTTTTGCTATTTTTAATTTCTCATTTTTTTTTTGAGTCATTAATTTTTGAAACAAACACAAACTAATAAATTTTATTTTTAAAAATAAATACAAATTTTGCACGGTTTATTAAAATTTTAAAATATCACACTTTAGACACGATTAATAATTTGTTAATTGATTATTTTTCATAATAAGTTATTTTTTTTTTTCATTATTTAGTATTTTAATTTTTTTAAATTTACTGCATAGTTTGTTATACAATTTACAGTTACTTGGGGTATGGGAGATTGAATTTTTTGGGAAATTAACGCATTTCGAATATCGTTTAGGGAGACTATGGGTATATTTCTATTATAGCGTCCAATATCACTAGCCCAAATTTAAATAGCGTTTTAGCAGTTTTGATAAGTTTTATTCAACTTTATTACTGTGGAACTACAGTTCAAATAATTGGAGTTCAAATAGTTGAAAGCTATGACTAGGGTCTTGCCTTGCGGGTATCCTTACAAAGTATCTTTAACACTACAATTGTAGAAGTTTTTGTAGAGGACATTGGAAGCGATTAAAAAATCGAATTATTACTATTCTGCACTGTAGTAAAATGAACTCTTCTTCAGAAGATCAAATTTGAAATATAATCAAGAACTGGATCTGTTGTAAAATTTTTGTTCTAATTCTTTTTTTTTTGTCAGCTAGCTCATCCGAACCCGAACCATATTAAATATTGAAAATACTTAATTTTAATTGTTCAATAAAAAATGGGAGCTTTTTATAAGGTTCAATTCGAAAAAATTTTGATAGGTTTCGAAATAATATTATTAAGACTAAAAAGTTAAGTCCCGTAATTACATAAGACATTTTTTTTTTTTTTGAAATCAGAGCACAAATCAAAGTACGCTCTGAGCAGAGCATGAACTGAGTACGCTGAGAGCGCTCAGATTTAATAAAAAAACACGATTGTCAAAAAATTAAATAAAATTATTAAAATTTAATTAAAAAAAATTAACTTAAAATTAACAAAATATTTTGGGTTTTATTTTATAAGTAAAATCTTAAACAAACGTCAAAATGTCTTTAAATTTTATTTTGCTCAGCCGTTCTCGATATATTTCCAAGCTCTGAGCGCGCTCTGGTTTAAAAGAAAAAACGCCTATAGTAATTTAATCTCAGTAATAATTTTACTTAATTTCGATTCAAATTGGGAAAATTAATTAAATTGAATAAATCGGTTTGGTATAAAAGCATAGACGCGGTAACCATTAATCTAAAGATTGTATAACATTCATGGCGTATTCATTTAAGAACTCGGAGTGATTTCGAACAAATCTTCTTAATTTCGACTCTTGCATTATTTTTCTAAATTAAAACGATCTTTTTCGATTCCGATTTAAAAAAAAAAACGCACTTTAAAATTCTTAAAATAAATTGATTTAATTTTATAAATGCATAGGTACTTACAATATTTTTCCATAGCGGCTATTAAAACTGTTTTAAAAATTCCTGAAAAGTTTTTATTTAATTTTTTTTTACCTAAAACGTAGTTTACACATTTGAGTTTTAAATTTATTTAATTTATTATTTAATTTGTTGGTACTTGCAAAAATTTTTATAATTTAATATATGATAAATTAAAAAAAAAAAAATTGTACTGTCGAATTTTCAATGTTTTGTCACGTTACGCCCCCGCCCAAAACGAAAAATTTAAAAAAAAAACGCAAAAACGTGACAATTATTGGATGAAAATATTTTACTTTTGCATTTTGCAAAAATTTTTAAGGGGAAAAATTATATATATATATAAATATAAAATATTATTTTGAAATAACTTACTTTGAGCGGCGAGTAATTGTTGATGTGCAGCTGCTCGCTGTAATTAAAAAAAAAAAAAACAAAATATAAAATTGAAATTCATATAAAAATTGTAAATATATAATAAAAAATATAAAAATAAATTCTATTATTTCAATAAAAATATACAAAAATTTCCAAATAATACGTAATTGTCTGGAAATTAAATTATGATTTAATTTAACGGTATTATATAGCTAGATCAAATTCGGAATCTGATAAAAATCTTGAATCAAGGTTAAAGCCTTATTTAAGAATATTTATATATATTTATCCGTGGGATTCTGAGCTAGGAGGCATCTTCTGGATTCTATAGAGTTGGATTTTAATAAAACAAGATTATGATCCGAACCGGCTTTTATAAAGCTTATCGTCTCAACGTATAACCGGATAGGCAATTAGATTATTGCAATATTTTAAGTTAAAGGGGGAATACAATATGAGTTTTGTAAATAAACAAAAGCATTTTCAAATTTGGGATCTAAAACAAAATCTGGAATCGCAGTTGCTTGTAAAAAAAAATCTACAAGTCAAATTGAATTACTGCGAGCTATACAAACACAATAATAAATCTAAGAAAATTACTCTCTATTTTAGGTCTATTCTCATCATATAATGGAAGTTGTATTTTAAGATAGCCAAAGATGCATAAGTATTTAGTACTGAACTCTCTGGTTACTTTCTTTTATAATCTTTTACAAGTCTAATTTTAAGTACTTTATAAAATCCTCTATGAATATCGGGATTCACCATTTATTATTCAGGAGTTTGAACTAGAATTAAGTCAATGCTCCAGTTAGGGTTGATCCCTGAATTTTTCTTATTTTAAAACTAAGACGAACCAGTAGATTTCATCATAGAGTAGAGATATAAGTATTTGCCATACATTGGTTAATTAATATATAGCTATATCTGGACAAGCTAATCATTTCATATTAACAAACCATCAATAAGAGACTATTGTCTTTAATCTTAACATATATGGCATATAACATTCACAATATAACAATTTATATCAATTTCAAAATAACCGGGTTGAGTTTGTAGAAGAATTGTTTATCTACATTTTTTCAACTACATATGAATAAACATAGTGGATGTTGTCTAACACATTTTATGTCCAAATTTTGACTAAAGTAGTTTTTTTTTTTTATTACTTTACAAAACTTTTGTGTCTGAAAGTTATTTACATATTATTCTAATAAAACGTAAACAAGAATCTTATCTCATCAAATCTCCAATTCCAAAACAATCATTAAATTCATAGACTAATTAATGTTGGTCAGGTTTTCTGCCTATACCATTCAATTCATTTTTAATTCCAAATTATTTTCCTAAATTGTATTTAATTACTTAATATTTAATTACAAAGTAGTTAACAAAATTATCAATTGACATCACATTAATTTTTTTTTTCTTATCTTTATCTCTCTAACCATCACCCCCTTTCCTTGCTACCACTTAAAACTAATTTTTAATTATTTTTTTTCTGATTGTGTGTTTTGAGTGCTTTTTTTCTTCCATAAAATTTCGCATTCCAAAAACAGAAACTTTCTAATTACGAAAAAAAAAATTAAAAATATAAATTTTATTTCAATTTCATTTAAATACATTTTGATGTTAAACTTGTTAACCTTGACTGACTAAAAAACGGCTAAGTTCAAAAACACACCCACAGAGAGGCAAAAAAAAACACCGAAATAAAACAATGAATTAATAAAAAACAAGAAACTCAAAACTTGACGAATTAATAACAAAAACAACAAAAAGTAAAAAAAAAGATCGGCTATAGCTCAACTTAAACTCAAATACATGTATACAGGATAATGTCAACATGTCAAGAATATTAAAATAATTAAAAAAAAAAAAAACTGATTTAAAAAGGCAATCGGAAATCAAATGAAATTAAATTTTTTGGGGGGGTTTGCCGCTGTTCTATAAGATATTAATCAAATAAAAAAACTTTGGAACTTTAAATAAGTTACTGATACTGTAATTGAACCTAAATAAGTCTATCTAATTATAAGATGAATCTCTTATTTGGAAAATACAATACTTAAGAATTATTACCTTTACAATTGAAGTCGCTTAGTAACTGATTTCTAACTATCACTTTTCATTAGTTTAATTCATTAATTTATTGTGTTAATAGCAATTCCAAACCCAAGTAAATTTTGAACAATTTGTTTCTATCTAAATGTTCATGACCTTGACTTAACCTTGACTTAATCAACTAAATAAAGTCAAAAAAAACCAACCAATTAATAGCAATTCCACACCCAATCAGATTTTGATCAACATGTGGCTATATAAATTTTCATGACCTTGACTTAACCTTGACTTAATCAACTAAATAAAGTCAAAAACCCAGTCTTGAGATTCAATATTTTAATATATTTTAGAGAATTTGAATAAATCTTTGGTGTTTTTTTTTTTCAAAATGGACCGCTAGTGCAACTATTGGATTTTGTTAGATTTTTTAGTTTGATTTAAAAAATCGAAGCTCAATTTTATTAACTAACTCAAGATTGAAAAATTTCAGGAAGATTCTTTCGACCAAATCCAAATCATTATTTTTAATATTATTTTAGAAGGGGGTTAATTTTACCTGACCGTCAACCTCTTTCGAAAAATCAATTCAAATCGAAATTAGAAATTTAATATACCACTTCCACGAAACTTACTTCCATAATGGTAAATAATAAAAATTAAATACATTAAAAAGAAGAAAATAAACAAAAAGTAAAAAAAAGAAAAGCAAATCAAAAAAAAAACTAAAAATAAAATAATTTAAAGTTTACAAAATTGCTTTTGCAAAAAACAAAAAAACAGCAAAAGATGAGGTAATCCCAACCATTGAAATGTGAAAATCAAATAAGTAAAAATAAAATTAACTAGCTACAATACAAAATAAAATAGAAAAAAAAGAATTAAAGAAATTCTAATTTCGATTTTTTTTTTTGTACTCGTATTTTGGACATCAAAAGAAAAAAAAATTAAAAAAACATGTGAACATGTGAATTTACATTGAATGGCGCAGAACAGAAACACCACAGCGAACCACAAAAAAAATATTTTACAAAATAACAATAACAAGAGAATTGACTTTTAGAACTTAAAAGCACGATGTTTACCAAATTAGTGTACAATAATCTAACATAGAAAAAAAATAATATAATTAAGTCGCGCTTAAGTACTTATTTAGCTATATATACATACTTATGTACAAATGTATATAATACTATATAAACGTGCATAAATAACTTGTTATATTCTAAAAAAAAAAACATAAATAAGCACCTCTCATAAAATTTTAACAAAAGTTATTTAATATACGTACATATTTAAACAAATTTTCACCCCATTAAGTATCTAAAGAATTTTAAAAAGCACCAAAACAAAATCAAATATTTAAAAGTATATGTAATTGCCAATAATTGATTAAATTAATTTTTTATAACTTGTCGTTTTTTTAAAAAATGGTTTAGTATATAATCCATTTCTTATTCTAATTTAAATTAAGTTTAAGTTCAATTATGATATTTTTGTAAAATTTAAAATATGTACTTTAATTCAGGTTTAGTTACAGGTTCATAAACTTAAAAAAATACTCCTTTATAATTATATACCGAATATGATTACAATTATAACTGACTTAAAAGACTTAATACTACTTTATTTGGAATTTATTTAATAAAAGGTTCTAATCAAACCATAGACTTCCCTCAAATAAAAAATATAATATCTCTAAATATTATAGTCCCCATATTTCATATATGTAACTAGTAATTCAACTACAAATACCCAATTACCCAAATACCCAATTACAATTTAATTAAGTCTAATAATATTGAGTTAGAGAATAAACTAAATCAAAATAAATTCTATATCAACCATTGAATCTAAAATTTCTCACGTCAATTCAAAATAATTCTCAGTAATTGATTGTCTAATTATTTGATAATTTGCAAATAAGACAAAAGTAATTGAATACAATTGTAATCATTATGAAAATTTTCTTCTATTAAATAATTACTCTTTTTATGTGAATATAAAAAAAATAAATATACATAAATTGTAAATGTCTTAAGGTTTATTTAAATATTAATGAAATAATTGCTTGGAATTTAAAGATTGTAAAAAATTTTATATAATTAAAAAAAAAAAACTGAATTTAAAACCTCTTTTAATTTAAATTTAAAAATTAGATTTAAGTACTTTGATTTAAATACGTTTCAAATATTTTGCTATTGTGAATATATAATTTAATAAATTAGTAATTCTACAAAGTGACAAATCAGATGATGTCTTAGTTGAACTGTAGTGTAATAATAATTTTAGTAACTATAGCAACCATATCGTTTAAGATTTTCTGATGACTTAAAAGAATGCTAAAAGCGCACGACTAATTTGCCTTCTGTATCACCAATTAAAATTTAATAGAATCTGGTTCTTAAATACATTTAAATAATTGATTTATTAATTAATTAATTAATAGTCTAAAATCAAATTACTTTGAGTTTTTCAAATAACAAGTGAATTCAGAAAATTTCTAATATTAAATATTTTGTAATTTTTTTTAAAAACGGTCTTAATGGGTTAATAATAAAATAATGAATAATTAGTTTATAGATCGTGTCATACTTTAAAATTAATTTTAAATTTTAAATTTTTTTTTTTTTCATTATTCTAGAATATATTAAAAAAAATATTAATTTGAGTTTGACATTTTTTTTTAATATCCATTGATTATGCAAATTAACAGGTAGGTATATAACAGGTATAATAATATTTGCGGTTTAATTTTTTCTTCTTTTTTTTTTTTTTTTTGAGTGAATTCGGAAATAAATTTTAAGACTTCTTTCTATTTGCGCCTTTGATTTATATTAAAAATTTGTAAAATCTTGATTTTTTGCATTCCACAAATATTTTTATAATTCTATCAAAATTTTTAGGGGAAAAACTTGGCCACTTCCGTATTTTAAAACCTATGATCAATAAATTAACAGGGTTTTTAGATTTTAACAAAATCAAAAGCAGCTGTTTTGGGTCTACAAAGCATGGTCTACAAAGGTCTATACAAAAGTACTGAGGAAAACATGTCTTTAATGGAAGGACTTCTTCCGAGAAATGAGGGTTTAAGACCCAGTCAGAGGATCTTAAAATTAAATAAAAATATTAAAAAATTATTTAAAGTCAAAATTAAAAATTAATAAAAGTTTCATATTTTTTACATTTTGAATTAATAAATTTTGTTGAAATGCATGTTGTGCAGCAGCATTTTGTTGTAATGTTGTTGCATGATGTGATGAATTATTTTGTTGTAATATTAAACGAACACCAGTTCTTTCTAATGCTTGAACATCAAGGGACTGAGAACGTCCACGTTGACGTTGCAAATCAATATGATGATTATGATGAGATTTACCAGTTATTGATGAGGTTTGACCTCGTATCCATTTTTTCACAGCCGACATTTTTTTATCAATTTTTAAATTTGTAATATGTATTAATTTTTCAATTTAATCAAATTATTTTTTACACACACTTACAAACAAAATAAATATTTGAGAAAACTTGTTTATTTTATATTAAAATTAAAAAAAAATTAATAATATTTAAAATAAAATTTAAAATAAAATTTAAAATAAAATTTTAAAAAACAAATCACCGTTATTTTTTTTGTCACATTTTAAAATAAAATTAAATTAAAAGCACAAAATAAGAAAATTTTAAATTTCGAAAGCTTTTTAAACTTAACAAGAAAATTTATATTAGGAAAGTTTTACACTACTGATAACTAGATGGCGAAATGATCACTTAAAATATATTATTTTTTTTACTGTATTTTGAAGTTATAATTTATAAAAAGCTTTCTAAAAAAAAGCTTTTTTTTTGTTCTCACTGATGAAAGTATATTACAATTTTATTTTTTGTTTTTTTTTTTTGATTTTATTTATTCAACTGTCAAATAGCACATGCTTTGCTTTTTTTATATGTATTAGTATATTTATAGTATTTATTGTTTATTATTATTCAAAACAGATGATTTCGCTATTGTTTTTAATTTTTATGTTTACAAAATTCTAAAATTTGAAAGCAAAAAAAAAATTATTTAGAAAATTTAGCACGAATGATTTTCTTTTGTTGTTTTTGTTTTTTTTTTTTTATAATTTTTGTATCTCTTTATTAATTTTGACGTTGCGAACATTTAATGTGAAAATTGTGATTTTTTGCTTTTAATTAATTTTGTTTATTTAAGAATTTACTTTTTTTTTTTTACATATGTAAAGGTTATACCTGATATTCTACAGAACGATTACATTATTATAAAATTTAAATTTAAGAGCAAAGTACGGTAGGTACATAGTTGGTGCATCAAGTTTACAATTAATTTACATAAGAGGAGTATCAGAACACATAACAGATCCTTGAATAAAATAAGAATTTGTATAAGCTCTAATACTTTATTCTTAAAGGTAGAGTAACATAAATTATGGAATTAAAAATATTGTAAGTAAATATACCTACACCTAATTTTTAGAGGCGCTTAATATTAAAATTAAACCATTCAGCCAACAAATAGAGATCTTTTAATAACTATTTAATACAAATAAAACCATTGTTTCATATGTTAAGAATTTAAAATTTAATTTTTCCAGGATGTAATAAAGATTAGAAGGTTGAGTTTGAAGTTGTAGTACAAGTTTTTGCCTTTAAAGAATACAAATGAATTTCCAGACAAATTTAATTTAGTCTTTACCACAAGTATACATGTCAAAAGATGTAAGAATTCAGATAAGTTACATAGTATTACTATTAGAGGTATTCAATTATTTTTGAAGCAATTCCAACTCCCATTCCTTCATCAATTACAAAATAAATTTTAAACTTCCAGAAAAATGAATTTAATGTACGTATAATTAATTTGAATAAAACTTTTTTAATAGGTCAGATTCTTCAAAGTTAATTTTTTAATACAATTAAAAATTAATTGAATTTATCTCACAATCTTTATGGATTGTGTTTTCTTTTTTGGAAAAATTAAAAAAAAAAAAAATAAAATTAAAAATTTTAAGATAAAGAACTTTAAATGAAGATTTTATTTCAATGATGTCAGAATATTCAAATTCAGAATAAGATACAATTGATTTTGCCTTGATTCATATTTGCCTTGTTCATATTAAGAAGTTGGAACATTTGTTTTAGGATAGTAAAATCTATAAATTTTTATAGGATAGGTATACAGTTGTATATTCAAATCTTTATTTAGTGAAAATTAATAAAAATTGATTAAACAAGATAATTATCAACATGAGACTATCATAAAATGGTCAGCAGGTGTCAAGAATTTTATAATTCACGAAATTTCTTCGGATTTGTTGCTTTTTATTTGAAATTGAAAGTATTTATTATGTGGGGGTGGTATGGTTATTATTGTGTTTTGATTTTGTTTCTGAAAATGTATCTGAATTTTTTTATGTTTTTTTTTTAAACAAAGCCAAAAAAAAATTTTATTTCTGAAAATTTATTACCATATAAAAGAAATACATACGTATAGGTACCATATAAAATGTATAAATGGTTTTTATTCTAATTAAATGATCTCATAAATTTTCATTGTATAAAGAGATTAGATCCGTTGAAATTGATCTTGAATATTAAGAAAAATTTTTTAAAGGTCAAAAATGTTTTTGTTTATTATTTGCAGTTGACCTTTTATTAAATAAAAGGATTAGGGGGGTTAAGATAATTAGAGACTTCAAAAGAAATTTAATAAAAAATAGATAATAATTACATTAGGACATTAGAGAGGAAAGACTTTTCTTTGCTATGAAAATCTACTTATATGATGTCAAAATTTTACATATTATGCTTAGGTCCTCAAATTTTCCGAGATAAGAATTGTGAACATGAGGTAAAGAAGTAAGACAATATAAAGTTTAAAAAATAGGTTAATTACAAATTGTAATAAAACATTACTATTTTCCCTCTTTTTTTTTTGAAAATACGTAACTATGGAAACATATTATATTAACTAAGATATGATTTGATTAATTAAAATTATTTATTAAAAGATATATTGAAATTATGAAATCTAATGTTTAAAATCAAACGATTTCAATTCAACAATTTGAAATCTATTTCTTTTAGGTATGTAATAATATTATTTAAAACATATGTTGAATAACTTAATTACTAATTAAAACTCTTTATAACTTAATACTACTTTTATCTGGGTTGTTTCTGGTTTAATCGACTTAAAGCTTATACAATGAATCTACAATGAAAGAATTCAAATTAATGGCTTTTTTTCAACTTAATTACAGAATTTTACAAGTATCTCCTGTGAATTGTTAACTATTTAGAACAGCTTTATTTAAATGTTATGTAGGTTTTGGTTAAATTTTAACTTAATCATTTCAAGAATACCCTATTTTTACTATCTGTTTCTTTTTTCACAAGACCGTTTTCTAAAATCTAATGAAGGTGAAGATACAGGTACAGGAAGATACTAATAAGGTGTAGTAGTTCCACTTTTCAAAGGCGTGGGATGACTCAAGATTAACAAATTTTACTTTCAAAATGGAAATTTATTGTTTACTAAAAAATATCACGTTTTAGTGAATTATACGCGATATTAATTACATTTAAAACCATCTTAAAAACAAATTACTTTAATTTAAAAAAAAAAAAAAAAAAAAACATTAATATTACAGAAATTTAATAATTTCTAATTCTAACAAATAAATAAATAATAAAAACAGAATGTAAAAACAAAACTTGTACAAAATACGTGACATTTCTTAAAAAACATTCAATTTAAAAGAAATAATATTTAAATAGCGATTATAGAGTCGTATAAAAAGTCGTATATAAAATTGTATATAAAGTCGTATATAGAGTCGTAATATTTTCAAATTAATAAAAATAAAAAAACTGAAAAAAATATGGAAATCGTAGAGTCATTCTTTAAAAAGCTTCCTGTGACAGTCATTTCCATTTCATTAAATATTTATTTAATTTGTCTGGGTTTATCTTATTTTTTTTTTTCTTCATTCTGATTGTAATTTATAGAATTAATTTTAATTTAGTATTTTTTTTTTTTAAATATTTATTTTTCAATATTTTTGCAAAACAAATTTTTGCCGATAACTTTAAATTCCAAATAAAAATTTAAAAAAAACTAAACGGAAATAATTATGGTAATTTAATCAATACAAAAAAATAAAAATAAGAAATTAATATAAAAAATTTTTGGGTTTTTTTGTTAATCAAGAAGCAGTATTTTCCTAATGACTTTCTCGTATATCTAATACCTAAAGTTGATAATAAGTAAAGAGCTGAGTAGAAAATGTTTAGTTGTAGTAGAATTACTCAATGGGACTGGAGGACTGCTGAACATTTAACCCCAGACAACTTCTAAATTTTCTTTTAACTCACAAAACCATTTATATAAAAAAATACAAAAATGATCTGTGAGTTAAAAGAGCACTAGTTAAAAACAAACCACAAATAAAATACATTACTTCAAGTACATCAACAACAACCTCCGATTTAAGATATCAGTTATTTAAAAAATATAATTTTTAAAAATTAAATCGAACTGGAAACCAAATATACTCCTAAATACATTGGAATGTTCAGGGAACTTTATTGCACAGCTCCATTATTCCAAATTTCGGCTTCCAGTTGTCAAAAGTCGTCCTGTTAATATCTGGGACAATACTGAACCACATTTAAACTTTTTAAAGACTTTAGTTTCGGTATCCTAATTGTCATTTAAATTCTTAACTGACATTTTACCCAGGATATGGTTATAAAGCAAAAGCTCAGAAAATTGTTTTAAAGTTTACACATTAAAAATAAAATTTGAGAAATAAGTTTTATTACAAAATTCATATTTGTTTTTTTAAATTTTGAGTTCGAGACAAAAATGATTTAATACTTTTATTATTATTTCAATACTTTTCCTTATATACCGTATGAGAATTTTAAAAAAAATTTGAAATTCAAAAAAAATTTCAAAAATTTTAAATAAAAATTGTTAAAAAACATAAAAAAATAATGCTTTGATAAATTTTATTTAGAAACAATAATTCTAATAATTTAATTTGAAACAATGTGTATATAAACATTTAATTAAATACAGATGTTTAGAAACAATGAAAAATATTAATTGTTTAAATATTTTAAAGTAGGTTACAAATATAACTTGCTTATACATACAATTAAATATTTTTTCAATTTTTTTAGATTTAGAAAAAAAATGGATTTTAAACTTAGTAACTAATGATTACTTTAAATTTAGTTGCTTTGTAATTCAATTATTAAAAATTATTGTGAATTCATCTTAAAAAAAAAAACAAATGCTAAAATAAATTTAATAGACTTAGCATATAGTATATATTACAGATATATAAATATTTTTCACTTAAATTCCTAAACTGTCTAATATATGTATTTAACTTAACCTAAAAATATCTTTTAAACTATTTTATAACTGACATCTGGATGACATTTTGACACTTTCAAATTAACATTGAAAAAAAACTAACAATGACAAATTACATATTATGAGAAATGTTTATAAATAAAACTTGAAGGATTCTATATTATATTTAATAAATTTCCGTTAGTTTTACAATTCTACAAAAAAAGTTTAACCATGAGAAGCACCATTTTAGAAATTCCAAAAATAATTTAAAAGTTTTTTTTTTATTTAATTTGATATTATTAGCAAAAAAAACTGCAACTTACTTTCGTAAACAATTAAACAATCATCAAATTCTTTTGTGAATTGCTAACTGTATTTTATATGACATTTGACAATAATGTCATTTAATGATTAAAACTGACAACTGTAATTTTAAATGGAATTTGCAGTTGTCATTATTAAGGAAAAAAAAAATAAAAGTTTTAAAAAAGATTTCCGCAATCACATTTAATTGTTATTGGATTGAAATATTATTCAGAGGTGTTTAAATTTTAAAAAGAACGGAAATAATATTTTTGCACCTACGCGAAAAGATAAAATATTTAATTTTATAATATAATTAATATAGGTACCTTATATACTGTAATGTTAATTAATAATTAAATATTTTATATTATTTATGACCAAAAAAAACCGGTGGTTTTGTAAAAAAAAAAACAATTTCTGAAATTTTTTAAAACTTGTTTGAATAAAGTAAACAACACATTTAATAAAAAATTAAGAGGCTTGATATGGCCATGATGTGGACAGGATTTTTTATGTGACTCTGTTAGCAAACTTTTAATCAGAAAATAAATCAGTAGTATATAAATAAGTTGCGAAGGATGCGTAAATAGGTGAAATTACAAGACAGAATTATATAATATATGTCTGTATTGTAATTCCTTGAAATCTTAAAAGAAAGTTATTATTAAACTGAAGAAAATAAGAGAAATTGTTTTTTAATAAATATAAATAAATTATTATTATTATGGTTCATTTTAAATGTTGTTTATATGTTGTTTCATTTAAAATCTTTTTATTCTCATAAACTGTTGTTCATAAACTTTTACGCTAATAAGCTTGATGTCAGTAGCATAGAGGGTCATATTATATTTGTGTTATTAGATTTGATCTTAATGAATTCGACATACAATTAAAACATAAGATAGTTCTAGATCTTACAACATTTAGAAACATCTTAGATTTTTAATACATACAATTTTTTTTTTTGTATATATTGTAATAATTTTATATTTGAGTTATATTGTATTCTATATCTGTGAGTTATATTATTCAATGCAATTATTTGTTTATATTTTGCATTTGTTTATATTGTTATATTTATGTATTTTTTATTGAAGATATATAATTATTAATTATTGATTAAGCCATTAATTTGAACTCAATGGCAAATGGTAGCTGAGTCGAGTCAAAAACAAGATAAGTTTTTTCACTTTCATTGAGATTCGAATCCGGACCTTTCGCATGAATGATAAATATCTCTACTTAGATCTATTCTTAAAGGATACTATGACTTAAGCCAGCTCCTAATATAATAGTTACTAGATCATTATAGTTACTAAATCAACTAATTTTTTTATGATTACTTTTTGAGACGTCCTTTTAACCTACAAGTATTCACTGTCAAATCTGAATTTTTTGCGACATCATATTATACACAACATGTCATAAGCGACATCTGAGAGCGATAACAGTACTAGTCCAAGTACATACTAATCAAATTAATAATTTCAAATTTAAATTTATATATAATTTATATAATTAAATTATTTTCATTATATTAAGAAATATTTCAACATAAAATCAACTTAAAATAAGTCAATTATGTCAAAAAATTTTCCAAATGTTAATCAAATGTTATTAAAATGAATTTTGTTTTAATTGATATATAAATCTGTTTTATTATTTTAAAAAAATTAAATAAAGTACACATCAATTTTAATTGTATCTATTGACATTTTGTTCTTTCACATGGCTGTCATTTTAAATTGAAAAATTTCAAAAAAAGAAGACAATGTTATGGACAACTATTATAAAAGGAAACAATGGAATAAATTTTTTTTATAGAATTTAATTAAATTAAATAGAGGAAAAAGAAATATTTTTAATATTATATTACAAAGTATAAATATTTATATTTATTTTTTTAAAATAAATACAAAACATGTTACTTTTTATGGTTATACAAAAAAATGACGTTATACGTCACAAAGAAATATATTTGTTGTCAGATTGTGGCTTTCACAAAAGAACAGGGAACAAGCACATCAAACCGCATGGACATTTAATACTTTTCATTGTCAAAAATAATATTTATTGTTTTATTATAAGAAAAATATCAAAATTGAATTGACAGTTTTTAGTTTTTGACATTTTTTCTTTTTTATTTATTAAATTGAAATTATTATTGAATTTCGAAATGTGAAGATGTACAAGACAAAGTTATGTATTTTTTTATGCAATCCAGATGCAATCAAATTTTTTCCGAATAAATTATAATTCATCAATTATTCATTTAAAAATAAAATTGTACAAGAAAACAACAACTATCTTGTAAAAAGTATGCACAAAGTATTTAAAAATGGAATTGATTACTTTGCTTATTAATAAATATTATAATTTCAAATTGATTCTACCACATTAAGTAATCAGTCTTTAACATACATAGAGTTTTGCAATTGCAGTTTGATGAAGTCAAAACAAGTTTTCAAGATTTACTAAGTACTAAATTAAACTAAGCTGGAAAAAATATAAACATAATTATATATGGTTCCTAGAATTATGCAAAATTTAAAATAACAAAAACTAATTAGATTTTGTACCTACATATAAGTATGCAAGTTTGTTAATAATTTTTACATAAGTAGGTTGGGCCTGGATAGCGCAGTGACTAACCTAAGTCCCATGTGTATCAACCGAGAGAATGCGGATTAGATTTCAGGTTATACCGTAAGTTTTTTTTAAGGAAATTTTCACTACAGATTCCCTTTACGATAAAATATAATATTAGTATAAAGTAATTAAATAAACATAATAAATAGTATTGGTGTATAATTAAATTATAGCACGCTAATCTAATATGATCTCAGTAAAAGGCGGTTTTAAAATACTGCATTATCGTTGATGTTACATATATAATATTAAAATAATTAATAAAAATAAGTAGATATGCGATTTTGTTCCATTAAAATAAAAAATATTGAAACTTGTACCTAAAAGTATGCAATGCGATAAAAATAAAGATGTTCAGTCGTAAACTGACTTTCTTTAAAAAACTGTTTTAAATAATTAAAATCTAATCATCGGAATGTATTTGATCTCCAAATTGAAAATAGTTCTAATAAAATTTTATAATTTATTAAAAAAAATGATATATCATCAATTAAGAAAACTCAACTATAACTAACAAGATTAAATTAAAAATTACCTATTTAATTAAAATTATTAGAAAAAGAAAAAAAAAACTCTTAATATTCAATTTGAAAAACAAAATTATTTATTTTTAATTGATTGCGATGCAAGAAAAATTCTAGAATTCTAACTTTTATAAAAAAGTTTAAATTGCATACT
>OY720442.1:7133760-7326126 GCA_963082915.1 Dolichopus griseipennis
ATTTAAACATACTAACTGTTACCTGTTATTTTAAATTCTACCTAATTGAAGTTGATACAACAATTTAATCATACTTCATTACAACTTCATGTGGGTTAAGATTCCTACCTAGTTAAAATCATAATCTCTTGTTTACATAAATCTTACTTATTATTTTAATTCCGAGAAGATTAAGATTAGTCCTAATTAAACGTATAAATCCGACACAAAAAGCAAAATAATATTATTTTAACGAAGTTGAAACAAATTTTTAATACTAATTAGTTAACATTGTTTTTTTACCTTGAACTGTGAACTTAAACTTTGAAAATAACAAAGGAAATTGTTTAAAATTAATATTTTATATAACATTTTAATATTTTTCATAATATTTTTGTATTTTCATATTAATCGCTTTATTGAATAACAAAAAATTTTTTAAATATAATTTTGTTCTGAAAATATTTACAAAGTTTAAAAAAAAAAATTAAGCGTGTTATTGATAATAATTAAATTTATTTTTAAGTTATGTATTAAATTAATATACAGTTTATTTATTATTTTGAATTAATATTAAGTTTAAAATATCCCGAATCGATAGAGCACCCTCAACTTAGTTAATCAAAATTGTTTTTTATATTTTTAAATAATTACTCCGTTCTTGCTTAAAAAACTGATAGCCATGGTCTGGACCACCCTGTATAGAATACATAATTGATAATCAAGGTTCTCAGCGAACTTTCCAATTTTTTTTGATTCTATAAAACCTTTTCACTTTTCATGTTATCTCAGGACCAACAATTACAAAGAGCAAAGCGTTTAAGAAGACTTACTTTTGAAAAAATTTACAAGTAGTCTAATGGAAGAATTCTTTTTATTTAAAAATGTCCCCACGAATATTAATAACCCGAAACTTTGGTTTCAAAATTGTCATTTATTATAAAAGAAACATAACCTGAAAAAAATTGTAAAAAAATAAAATCGATAATCACAATAAAAATTTATGCTTTTTTTCACAATACATTCATAATTTACACAAACCCATTTAAAGGTTCTGTGACAGGGCCTGATAATAATTTTATGCTCTGGATTATTAATAAACACAGTTATAACATATCCTACTAAACTAACTCTTAAAACTAAACTTTTAAACTGACGTGTGACATGCAGCTGTCAAATTTTAGAAAAAGATTTATGTCAAACAAATGTCAAATTAATATGTCAGAATCAAAACTAAACAACTAATAACGCATTTACTTTATTATTAACTTTCAATCTACTTTAATTTTACAATAATATTGATTTACCTATATTTAAAAAAATCTTCAATAAATGTCAATTCAGTAAATAACTTATTAAATTTTTATTTTGTTCAATGTAAGGTGGATTAAGTTTATTATTTAAAAAAAATATTAAGAAAATTAAATAAAACATATTTTGACTGTTATTGACTGTTATTTTACTCAATAATTATATTCACCTTATAATTTAAAAAAGTTAAAATTGATGATTTATAAACACAAGGTAAAATTATATTTTATTATTTATGTGCATATTTTAATTTTTTTAATTATTTTTTCAATATTAAAGAATAATAAATTTAGATAGTTCTCCATTTGACTTTTCAAAAACTTCTAAAATCAATTGAGTAAATAAATCTTATAAATTTTTTTATGAATAATTTTTTATAAATTTTCCGATATTGAGGAAGGATTTAATGTATAAACTTAATTTTAAGTATAAACTTCCGAGGCTCTTTGAGGTTTTTTTCATATTTGTTACATTTAATGTTGCATCAGCACCCAATTTTTTCAATTCGAGTCTAAGTTCGATTCAAGTACAAGCATTGAAGAAGTTTACAAGTAGAAGATGAACTGCTTGTATAAATTAAAAGGAAAGTACTCTGTTACTTCATATACATTTCACTCAAAAGCTAAATAATATATAAAATATTCGTAAAAATCAACTTTACCAATGAGGTAAATTGAGGATTGGTGGAAGCTACCCAAAGACTTGTATATCGTAGCCATTTAATATAATTAACATTTTACGAATTTCTCGACAATTTCAAAAATCCTCCACAAAGATGCCATAGCTATTATCACTTCCAATCCTACTTTATAGAATAAGATTTCAAAACTCGTTTCAAAATCACTCAAGTATTCAAGTTCCAAATTTCGAATTATCTATCCTATACTTTTATATTCCCCATAATTTCAATTTAAAATTGAATTTCCGTTTTCAATACTTTTCCTACCCCAAAGGTATGCGATAAATTAAGAATTTGTCATTTAATAACTTAATAAAATAATATTCTTATATTGAAAAAATGAAAAAGGAATTAATTAAAAATTATTTGCCCAGAATTAATATTTAATTATAAATGTATTTATAATAATGGAAAAAGAAATCAATGTCATAATTTGAATATACTCGTAATACTTTTTATTTAATATTTTTTATAATTAAAAAATTTTCTTAAAAATAAATCAAAGTAATCTGTGTGCTTGCTTCTCTCATTACTTTTCATTAATCAAGCAGATGTAATATTTTGTAATTGTAATTTTTATTCCCATTTTTCATTAAAAATTTAAAATAAATGATTTTTGTCCTTGAGTACTTTATCATTTGGTATCGTATAAAATAAAGCATCCCGAGAATGCCTTTAGGGCCACAGTTTCACTTAAAGGTTAAAAGTACCACATTTACAATTACTACTTAATTTTTCTCTTCAATTTTCATATAAAATCTCCACGACTTCACTTGGTTGAATAGCTTTTGAAAATATTTCGGGAAAATGGGAAGCATATTCTAAACTACCCTGTACCGAGCTCGTATTATAATATTTTAAAAAATTTTACAAATCTACAAGAAAAAATTCAGAACTTTCGTTACTTTTCAAAAAATTCAGAACGTTCGCTATTTTTTTCTGGAAATCATTACTTTCACTAAGTAGTCGGTGTTAGGACTCGTTTAGGACTCGCTTCAGGACTAATTGATGTTCCATCGTTAATTTGATGGAAGCTTTTCATTATATGTTTTATGGTATTTCTTAAGTTATTGAGTTTAAAAATTATCGAATAACGTTAGGTATATCTAATTTTAAATTTTATTTATTTACCTGTTAATTAATCTAACCTAATTAGCATTACCTTAAAAAAATATATTTGTAAAACTCTTAAAAAATAATCACTTATTATTTTGAATTCAAAGTTTTCTAATTTGAAAAAAAATTTTATTGATCCAATGATCAAATCAATATCATCAAAATTTACTTTAATCTTTTTCTTTTTTTTAAAAAAAAAAATGTTCAGTACTTAAAAAACTATTCATTGGATAATTATTCAATTTAGAAATAAAGAATTGTAATTGGCAATGAAAATTTTCAAAATGAAAATTGGCAAAAAAAAAAAAAAACAACGGAAATGAAAAGTAAGAGGAAAAAATGCAAATTAAGTATAAATTGGTTTTTAAGGGTCATTGAAAAAATGAAAAAGAAAAATGGAAAAAAATAAAATCCTAGACCAAAAATAAAATTCTGAATATTTTTTTACTTTTTAATATAAAAAACAAGTACTAAATTTTACTATATACGGTAGATGTGATACACAATTAAAATTATTTTGTACTCACAATGTTTGTAGATGATTTTGTTTTTTTGTATCTGTGGTGGATTAAAAGTAATTAGGTTTTTTTTCATGGAATAATAATTAGGTATTTGTTTAGGTACCTAGTTAAAAAATTTCATTATTGTATGAATGTATTTGTAGATAAAATTTTAATATATATAAATTCGTAGAGCGATCAAAGTAAAATAAAATGTCTAATGTCTTGACTTTATCTTGACTCTATGATATTAGTGTTACCTCAACGGTCACTCCACTTAGCCATGGGCGCATAATCTGGTCACTTACCCTGTTTCATAGATACCTAGTGGGGACGAACATCTGCTCTAAGGAAATAAAACAATTAATGCCTCCACTTGAAACAAGGAGTGCAACAGATGCTCATCTCTACTGCGTCGAATTGTTAAGATGGCGAAACACGGCTAATGGAAATTCGTTTTGCTTCCAACGTGAAACAAGGAGTGCAACAGATGCTCATCTCTACTGCGTCGAATTGTTAAGATGGCGAAACACGGCTAATGGAAATTCGTTTTGCTTCCAACGTGAAACAAGGAGTGCAACAGATGCAACAGATGAAACAATCAGCAGTAGTTGCTGTGGTGATAATAAAATTTATTATAATAAACAAAGATCTTAGTTTCTGAAAAAAAATTTAATTTTTATTTATTTATTTATTTACATATCCTTAGTATAGAATTAATTTTTTTATTTGATCCTAAAGGTGAAAACTCAATGTACGCATTGCATGCCTCGCTTCTTACGCTTTGACGTCTGCAATAAAATACGTTATTTTTTAATAAACAAAGCGAGCAAAGGGAAAAATGTCTGCAAAATTTTGAATTGAAAAATTTTAAATTACTTGCTTGCTTTTTACGCTTTTGACATTAATTTTTGACAAATACATTTTTCAAATTCAAAATTTGTTTACATCGTAGCAAGCGAAGCATTCATTGGATTTTCACCTTAATTCTTATTATAATTCTTCCTTCTGAATTTACATTAATTGATTTAAGTTTAATAAGTACATTTATTTGAATATTCATTCGCACAATTTGTTCACTCAACTGCGTGTTTTAACAAACTTAAAATAAAAATTCGTTCCTATTTATAATTCAATTTCTATAAAATTTATTACATTTGAAGTGAATTTTTTCCTTAAAGTAAAAATCTTAACAATAAAATTTTCTTAAATTATTTCTCTTAATACAAAATTTATTGATTTTTTTTTTATTATTTATTTATTATTATATTTTCTTTATTTTTTTTTCTCTTTCTTTCGATATTCTTTTTGTCTTGCTCTTACAATTTGTTCTTTTCGTTTTTTTTTTTATAATAACTTATTATCCCTGAAGATTTCCAAAAAGATCAAAAGAAAAATTATCCTATTATAAGATTTATTCAACACTCTTTATTGTTTAACAGTATAAAGAGAAAACAAGTTCAATGAGGCCTTTCAGTATGAACAGGGCTTTTTTGATATTATAAGACTTGTACTTCAAAATTTAGGCAGACAATAGTCATTTTATTAATAATTCAGATAACATAATTTAATAATTCAGTGCTTTTTCCAAAAAAATTAGCTAATAAATTTTATATATATATACGAGTATACAAAGAGTTCTTATTGAATTTATGTTGAAAATTTTGTTGGAAAAAAAGGTTGGACTCTTAAATCTTCGCTTCCCTTATCCTACATTATGCATTTATCGCTTTATTCTGACTACAGCGAATAAATGTTAGAGAGTATGTATGATAAGCTCAGGTTTTATCATCAGAACTTAGAAAGTGAGGGGCTTAAGTTTTCAAATCGTATTAGTAAATTTTTTGTATCGAGTACAGGACTTCGGTATTCCCATCGAATTTTAGTGAAGAGAAGACTTAGGTTTTGTCATTAGACTTTAATGAATGGAGAGTTCAAATTTTTTTATCATCAGAAATTTATTATATAATTCTAGAAACATTCTACTTCTGTATTTGGGCGAAATTTTAGTGAATGGAGGGCTTAGAGTTTCTCTCCACCCATAATTTATTAGATCTGGACATTCAAACGGGTTTCGATACTAAGACTATCCCAAAATTCGAAAACACCATTATCAAATTTGTGTCATACACGAAAAAATAATTGTTCGATTGTTGAGATTAAAATGCTTACTTCTGCCTTTAAACTACTTTTTATTTACGAAGATTTCCATTAAGCCGCGAATACAAAGCCAGCGTGGACAATTTCTCTGCGAACTTTTTTCAGTTAAAAAATTTCAAACAAATTTCGGTTTTTATATGAGTGGCCAAATGGAGAGCGTCATTCCTACACAAAGTTATATAGTCATATTTGATCGCAAAAAAATCCCTAATTCCCAAACAGCGTCTACCGATTAAAATCCAGTTTAAATGTTATTTAAGACAATTTGTTACTTTATTATCTGAATATTGTTATAAATATTGAAGATATTTTAATATTTGAAAATTAGTGACTCTTCCACAATTTTTATTAAGACTTTTGCCACTTCACAGAGTGTTATAGAAATGCGCATTTAAAAGTCATAGGTTTTTTTAAAAGACGTCCTATTCATATTAAACTCATAAACAGTAAATTGAGTTAAAATTATTTGAAAGTTACGAGAGCTGCATGGATTTAAATAAGACGACTTCCCACTAAGTCCCTTCCTCCAAATCGGTTCAGTAATGCCTTTTATCATTTTATCATTATAAAATCGTGTTTCTTAAATATCCTGCATCCTTTCGAAATCAAACAGTCCAATCTCCATCGATTACCTTCACTAATACAAATCTAATACAAATCGAATACAAATCGAAACATATACATATACATATATAAAAATGTATACATATTTTGTAAATAATTTTTCCAAAAAAATAATTTTTGTAATAATTTTTACAAGTCAAATAACAAAGTAATTTTTTTTTTTGGGTAATAAAAAACACTTAAACAAAACAAATTCTCTTGTAATTCATACATTGTAACATTATTTGTTACACAGGTAATGAATGCATGGATATAATACATGGTATAGGATTTCCTGAAACTTTTCCAAAAAAAAAAAAAAAAAAAACTTTTTCACCATGTATACCTACATTGCGCTTCAAAATAAAAAAAAACACCAATTCATGACAAAAGTAAATATAATATTCTGCACAGGTGAGTTAAATGTTGCAAAATATGAATTCTTTTGTTGTTTTTGTATTTTTTTTTTTGTTGATTTTTTAAGTTATACAAAAATACAATTTATTGTTATATAAAACATAATAAAAACAAAAAAAAAAAAACAAAAACAATAACAACAACAAAAAGAAAAATCCATGAAAATTTTTAAAAGAAAATTTCTTTTAAAGTTTTTAATCCTTCAATAAAAACATTTCGTTTTGGGGAAAAATATATATTATATTACATAAGGATTATATATATATATATATTATATAAATATTTATATATATATGTAATTTGTACATATATAAAAATTTTGCAAAAAAAAAGTTTGTTTTAATGACAACATTATTATAAAAATTAAAGAACATTAAAATTCTTAAAATATACTTTAAAAGGTAAAAACTTTAACTTATCATTTATTATTTTTTTTTTATATTTTTTTTTTATCTTTTGGAATTTTATTGAACTTTTAATGTCTAAATATTAGTCTTCTTTAAATTTAAAATTGAATTTAATTCTTTATGAAGAATTTTAAAGAAATTTAAAAGAAAAATTTGTTAAAAAAGTGGTCAGTTTATAGTAAGTTCATGATAAAGTGGCTGCTGTATCAACTGAAGATCCAAAAAAACCAAAGTAAAATTTTAAAAAAATTTTTCCAACTTTTATAAAGAAGTTGAATTTATTAATACCTCAAATTGAATTTTAAGTCTAGAACCCTATTGCACTAACTTCTAATCACTTATCAATTATTATTTAATCTAGAAAGTCTTTTTATGATAAGTGAGTGATTAGTAAATATTTTTAATCCAAGAAAACTCCTAATTTTAATGATAATTAAATTAACAAATCACTTTTCAATTAAAAATTGATAAGTTATTTTTGATTTATATTTAATGCAATATAATTAAGATAAGTGAGGGTTTTTTTACGAATCAAAGTCTATTTGATTCATTATCGAATACCGTTTTGGAACAATGAAAAACCTTCAAGAAAATTTGTATTTGATTGTATTTTGATTAATGATATTTTGTTGGTGCAATAGCAGCTTTGATTTAAGAAATTCTTGGATTATTCTAGAATTAAATTATATATTTATATATATATATTAACTAGAAGAGACATCGTCGCCAGCCGACCCAGCATTCAGAATTGAATTAATGAAGTGAATCAAATCCCTTGGGTCGAACCAATTTAATTTGGCATAACTGGCAAAAAGCTCACATTAGGTTAAGAGTCAAGTTAGTAGGATATAAATATTTATTACTTGAATTTTTGTTTTATAAAAATTCAAACTAAATTTTGTAAAAGTCGTTGCCATACAGCTTAACTTTTTGACAAATTTTCAATTTCTTAATCTAATTAGACACTGGGTGACGCTCGCATAGAAGACAAACTGTCTAAGCTTTGGATGCAATAGATCAATCAAATTTTTTAACTAAGAACTTTAATAAGAAGTTACTTTCGTAAATGTTCGCTATCTTTTTTAAAATTTTAAAAATACCAAGATATGAGGATATGCATTTTGCAGTTATATAGTAGTAGAACATCTAGCCAACTGCCTTTTGCACAAAGTACGTACATATAAATGAAAAATGTGAACTTCAGGGTGCAATTATTTTTTAGAAATGTTGAATAAAACTCTGGCACCTACCGAATCCAGATTAAAATTTCTGTTTATAATCATATTATTGTCTATTACCCTCATATTATTGTCTATTCAATCCATTAGTAAATTCGCAATATGGGAATCCTTTATTTCTAAACCCATCATATGGTTAATGTTTTGTATAAAAGCCGCTTAAAATCCACCTGACCTTATTAATATACTCATTTAAAATTTATAAACCTTTTTGGTTTTTTTACTAAATACTAACTAAAAACAAATACTAAACTTTTCAGACACCACATAAGAATTTACCAATTACTTTAAGAAAAAACACATCCTCTTGGGTGTTATACAATGTAACTTTTATTGAATTTGTACTTACATTAATATTAAATAAAAATATTTTAAAAAAAAGTTTTGCTTTTTACTTACCACAAAGTTTAACACTTTAAAAACTTTTTTTATTGAAAATAAATGTAAAGAAAAATTAAAAAAAAAAAATAAACTTTAATTTGAAACCAACCATTTTTTGTAAATTTTATCCATTTTTTTTTAAAAATAACCCAAATAATGAATTATTTATTGATAACTTAAGGTTCATCGATTCTACAAAAAAATAAAAATTAAATCTTTGATCTTTTAAAAAAATTTTATAACTAGGTACTCAATAAAAGGAATTGTTTTAAAAATGATTACTTTATAATAAATACGTTTGTTTTTTACTAGGTTAATTATCAATTTCAAGGTTTCGTTTTATGAACAAAATTTTTTATTAAGAGAGATTAATGTTTAAAAAGCTTCTTCCAAAAGTATGTCCTTAAAATTGGGTTTACAGGACATCAAGTTTGATATTTTTAAGTTTTTTAAAATTTAAGCGGAAAAAATCTACAAGTATATTATAAACGCTTTAAAACCAACTTCGTATTTTTTATTATACAAAATTTAATTTTAAGTTGCTTATGTCTTTTTTAAAAAGACACATTTATCTTATAGTTAATAATATTTGCTTAGTTGAAATAAAATCACTGATGCTTCCTCTCAAATAATTGTAACAAACCACCAGAGGGGCAACAATTCAAATCTAAACAATTCATATCCTAATTCAAATCTAATCTAATAAAAATTCAATTTTACTTATATTTTGAAACTAAAATTTGTAATCAGATTGAGCATTTGCTTAAGAAACTGAGATTTTTCTTTCACATGAAGGTTCCATAAATCTGGTCCAAGATCTTGTACATTTGATATTGAAAAAGAATTATGAAAAAAAATCCCAAAAGAATAATCCCCAAAAACCAAATTCTAAAACAAAAATCTCCAAAAACCAAGTTCTGAAAATGGTTTTGGCTTTGGAAATTTTGTCTTGGTGAAGACATAGTGGTTAGTGATATTGGCTTATTTATTGCTATTATGCCGATCGCAAAGATTATAATTTATAATACAATATCACTACTAAGTGAGTATTATCATTAGATTTGGTTTTCCAAATTTTTGCATCTCGATCTACACTTAAGTTAAAACCCATAGAAATTCAAATCAATGGATTTTAGTTTTCCAATTCTCTATGACAAATTAAGTTTTACATAAACAGCTATTTTACAATATAATCATATTGCGATCATAACTTCTACCTAACTGTTATTGCTTTCCATCTTTTTTTAGATACTTCCCTTTAATATTTTAACTATGACAAGGTGTAATTACTACCTTAATCTTTTTTAGTTTTAAAACTTTTTATAAAAATTTTTTTTTTTAAATTTTCCTAACAAAACCGACCATAATTATAAGAAAAGTTTTGCCACATGGAACTTAAATAGACATGATAAATAAAATTCTTTGAAAAAAATTTTTGCAACAAATTTAATGTTAAAAAGTTTTATCTTTTCCTTGTAATTAATTTTAATTAAATTTAATTAATTTATAATCCACCTTTATTATTTTTTATTATTTATTAAAAAAAAAAAAAAATGTCCAACTAAACATCATTTAAGAAACAAAAAAAGAATCATCTAATTAAAGGTTTATATTACCAAAAATAATTCTTAAATCAATCTTCGTTAATTTTTTTTAATTATAACGATTAAAAATTGGATGAAGGGTTTCTTTTTAATTTCAATTAACTTATCATATTTACTCTTGATTAGTTCAGAATTTAGATAGTCTAATCGCATAATAATAAGTTCTGTTGAAAATTGTGAAGCTGATTATAATTGGGATCTAATGTATGTAGTACCCGAAATTATGTACAGTAAGAATAGACAAACAATTAAATTAACCTTTATATCAAAAGTGTACCTCTACAACAATCATATAGGCTTTCTATAGAAATTCAAAGGCATGATGGTTTTTATATTAAACAATTTCTAAGGGTCTTTGGTTCAAAGAAATATTAAGAAAATTAAAATCTAATAAATAAAATCAAATAAATCAATGAAATCAATAAATACATTAATTCCAAGTTCAATCTTCTCTCCCTTTTTAATAAGTTCCACCACGTAATTGTGTGAAACATTACTCCCATTACCCCTTTAATACTATTGAAAATTTAAGAGAGAAATTAATTTACACCTTTTCTATTGCTTTTCAGTCATTGCACAAGCAGGTTGGGTGCTTATTCTATTATTTTGGCTATTGGGGGAAGTTTTCTTAGTTTGTATGAATCTCAAACTATCCAGGGAATTCTTTTGAAGGATTTTTCCTAAGAACAAACTAAATCTGGACTGATGTTTAAACAAATGCCTAATAAACATATCTTGCAAAAATTACTGAAACCTGGGTAATAAAAGAATAGGATGATATAGTATTTAAATATTGCAGAACGAAATCCTAATAAGGTGCTTTTTCTATTCTACTTTAAAAAAAAAAATTTTAAAGGAATCATGTTAAAAAATCTTAAGATATTTGGAAATGAATAGGTTTGTTGGAAATGAATCTGAAAAGGTTCGTTTTGAATTATTGCAAGTTGTAGTATGGGACATTATTAAAAGGGGCGAACACATTAGATAGAAGCATGTTCCACATCAGCAGTCCTCACGACAAATAAGTTTCCAGAACCAGTTTTAAACCATCTTGGAATTTAACACGGTGTAGAATTGAGCACTTGCTGCTCCTTTGGTGTTACGTTGGAATTGTTTAAAAGGAGGCATAATTGACTTTAGTTCAAGAGCAAGTGTCATTACCTACAAGATATCTATAAATCATTACATAACACAAATTGATGGAAAATAAAATAATGATGTAGAGAAAGATGGGTTCAATGGAATAAGATTCTTCAAAATGCTGTGTATGATAGGGCATATGTCGATATAACCTGCTTTACACTTGTAAAAGAAAGTTTTAAAAGCCAGTAGCTACTGTTTTTTTATTTTACAAAAAGAAAAAAAAACAAAGAAAAACTTATTAATTTGTTTGAGAAGAATAAGTTAAAACTTTTACCATTTATCTCAAAAAAAAGTAAAATTTTATTTTAAATTTTAAAGAAAAATGAAAATCAAATTAAAAAATGTTTCCAATCAAATAAACACAATTAACTTACAATAATCACATTAAAAATAAAAAAAACAAAAAATTTTATTTAAAACAATTTTTTACAAAATTTAACTTTTCAGTTGATAGCAACAAATATAAAGTTAATTTTTTAGCAACAGTTGTCATAGTTACAGAACACAATACCAATATACATAATATTATAATACTATTATACTTTTAAATCTAATAAAAGTTAATTTTCAATTCTCAAAAATCTTTTAAATTTTTAAGGCAAAATAAAATGTTGTTGTTTTTTTTTTTTTAAATTAAAAAGTTATTTTCTAATGAATTTCCACATAATATGTCTTTGTCTCAAAAAGTTGTTTTTCTTTTAAAATTCAACTTTATGGTTTAATATGTTCATTTTTAAGTCCAAAAAAAATCTTTAGATAAAATTAATCAATACAAGTATATAATATTATTATTAAAGAATCTTTTGAGGTTTTGTTTTTTTATCTTAAAGAAAATTAATTCAATGGAATATAAGATTTTTGAAATTTTATAGAACACACATTTTTAACAGTATATATATATATATATATATATATAATAATAGAATTATAAATTTAAGTGATTTGACACAAGTTTCAGATCAAAATTTTACTTTGAAATTTTATATTTTCGACCTTCTGTGTTATTTTCATCTTTTTTTTGATAGTTAACTTCTGGGACACATGGTTTAATGTAAATGTAACTTCAAAGTCTAATGGATTATTTAAAAGAAATTTTTTAAACCTTTATGGAATAGAATATACAAGATTCATTGACTTTTTAACTAAAAATTTGACAAGCCTAAAGGTATGCAATAAATATATACGTGGAGTATACGAATCTTGCATAACGGCATTGTTCTTTTGAAATAAACTGAGGTATTCAAATTTTTTATGCACTATTTTATTTCGAAAATTTTGTGGAAATTCCAGTTAAGTTATTTCTCAAAGTAGTCTAGTCTACTGCAACTATAAGTACAGGTATGTTTTTATGAAGAACATATTAATAACTTTTTTTGGATATACAATCTAGTTAAAGACCTCTTTCTATTTAAATTTTAAAGATGCTTAAGATGGTATATGACTTTTTTTTTCAACTTTATGTTATGTATTATGAGAGTTCCCATGGTATTAATTTAATTCAGGATCAAAATTACTTTTTTTGTTAAAATTTGGAAAATACTTAGCAAGCTAAAAAATTTAGTATATAATGCAGTACAATAAAGTAATTGGTTGTTGAAGAAATTTTCTTTGAAATTTCAAAATTGTTATAAATTTTAATAATGGAATTTGAAGTATCACTTTTATTTAATGGTGTTTTATCTCTTATAAGTTGTTATTGTTACAGATACCCTATAAGACTTATAATATATTAAAAAAAAAAGTTAAATATATTTTAAAAAACAAAATTTAATAAAGAAATTAATACAATTTTAATATAACTTGAATAAAAGGCTTATAAATTTGTAATTAATTTAAAGGATAATAATTCTGGAAAACTCATACAACTTTTCAAGGTACATAACTAATTTGAATGTCGAACTTTGTTATGTTTAGGTTCTTTTGGGCATATTTCAAAGAAATGGACATCCTTAATAGATCTAATTATTAAATGTTTAAAATATAATATTAATAAAATTGAGAATTATGCACCAAATTTTCTTATATAAATTTATGAATAATGTTGTAAATTATAAATTCTATAATTTTATATTATTGTTATTCTAATTAAACTTTTTAAATAAATTATTTCTACAAATAAATAGCCCTTAACTAATTGTACATTTTTTCTTTCTTTTTCAGATACATTCGGACATTATAAACATTCATTATAATTCTCATCGAATTATTCAATAAATACAATCAATAATACCTTTGTATTTAATCTAAATGCATTTTTTAAAATTTTGCTTTGTGAAAACATAATTTATTTAATAATTTTTAATATAAAAATAATTTTAATTGAAAATATAATATAAAATTTTTAAAAATATTCTGCAGCATATTTTTTTATACCCGTATGACTATATAGTTCAAACCCAAGTAGAAATTTGTGTCTATTATAGTTACAAAATTAGAAGTTGAAACACAAAGTAGTTAAATTTCCTGATTTTTAAGTAAATAAAGTTTTTGTGACATTGAACTAGCACTATGACTCTTATTTTACTACATAGTTACTTATAAATACAATTTGACTTTATGGTGTCAATTCCGTAACTTTTGTGACTTAATTGTTACCAAAAGGTAACCTTTTTAGTTACGATAACTTAATTGATACTACTAAATGTAACCGTAACGCAACCGCCTAATTAAACACACAATATCGTCTTTGTGATTGATATATGTGATGTTAAGATTTTTTTAAACTTTAATGCGACCAAAAGGGAACCTTTTTAGTTTAGATAACTGAGTGGATACTACTAAATGTAACCATAATGCAACCGCCTAATTAAACACACAATATGGTCATTTGTGTAGATAAAGTCATTTTACTTACAATGTGTAAATACATACACATTATAAACTAATTATTGTTACAGTAAAGTTATAAAATACGAATTTATGTATTTGCAGTAACATTTTGTGTACTTAGTGATACATTTTTATAAACATTTGTGTAGATAAAGTCATTTTACTTACAATGTGTAAATACATACACATTATAAAATAATTATTGTTACAGTAAAGTTAAAAAATACGAATTATTGTATTTAGAGTAACATTTTTTTAAGAAATTTGTGCACATACAGTCATATTAAGGGCAGTGTGTGTATTCGGTTACATTTTTGGAAAACGGATACTTAATTTTGTGCCAGTGTGGAAACAGGAAGCCACAGTCGGTCACAACAAACAATAAAGTTAAAATAAAATTAGCGCCATTTTTTATGAAAAATTATGGTATCCATCTTGATGAACTAATTGAAATAAAATTTTAAAAGCATTTATGTTGCTAATATATTTCTAAATTTTAGCTTAAAACCCTATATTATTGTTTTTTATAATATAAGGTACTTATTAAACACGATTTAAAAATTTTAAAAAGAATTTTAATATTTTTATTCTTTTTAAAAAATCATTTTATATTGTTAAAAATAGCATATTTTTGAAGCGCATAATTTTTTTGCTTAGTAGAATATAACATTTCATAATAAAAATGGTGTTCGTTTTATTTTTTGAGCCTTTTGTATCGAGAAAAACAAAAATTAAGTTCCATATTTTTATAAATGATTTCATATAGGTAACATTTTATTTGTGTAATATAAATTCAAAAATATAGTTCGTATAACGTTCATAAAATATCTTTCTATATAAACGTTCAATAATTTATTTAGAAGTATATGTATACACATAATTCAGCAAGAAGAAATATAAATATTTTACATGTATTTGTTTAAATACGAACAATTTAATACACACCCAAACCAAAATGTGTAGTTAGCGTTACGAAAAAATAGACGTTTCTGTAACTGATAAATAAACTTCCCAATTTTAGTCACTAAACAGTTACAATCTTAGTTATAAAAACTACAAATTACCTACTCAATCTAATATCCCCACTTGGTAACTGATACGTGCCAATTATAAGAAATATCGGAATCAAAGCCTTTAAGTACGCAAATACTAAACCAACACATGACTCAATTTTGGTAACATTTCAGTAACGCTGACCAAAATTTCTGCTTGGGAAGGGTATAATAAATTTGCCATTACGTTTGTGACGCAGAGAAGGAGGGGGGGTAGATATAGACTCAAGTGTATGGATCGGATCAGAATCGAAAAATAAATCGATTTAGCTATGTATGTCCGTCCGTCCGTCATCACGATAACTCAAAAAGTAAACGAGCTAGGATTATGAAATTTTCACAAATTCGTTTTTATGCAAAAAACGGAATCGAGTTTTAAATTCAGCCATTTTGGTCCTCGGGTTCGAGTACCTGCCATACAACTTCTAATTTTATATGAGCATTACTCTATACCTATGGAAGCTGCGTGTCTGAAATTTTTCCAAAAGTAGTTTAGTATAATGGCCAAAGTTACTGCAAAATTTGGTTGGTCTACTGCAGAGGGTTCGAGTAGCTGCCATACAACTCCTTCTTTCATTTGAGCTTTACACTACACCTGATGAAGCTGGGTGTCTGAAATTTTGCAAAAAATAGTTTAGTGTAATGGCCAAAGTTACTGCAAAATTGAGTTGGTCTACTGCTGAGGGTTCGAGTAGCTGCCATACAACTCCTTCTTTTATATGAGGATTACACTACACCAAATGAAGCTGGGTGTCTGAAATTTTGCCAAATATAGTTTAGTGTAATGGCCAAGGTTACTGCAAAATTTGGTTGGTCTACTGCAAAGGGTTCGAGTAGCTGCCATACAACTCCTTCTTTTATATGAGCATTACTCTACACCTAATAAAGCTGAATGTTTGAAATTTTGCCAAAAGTAATTAACCGGGTGATATAATGTATATGTTACGGTCATACGGGTATCCCAGAGTTGACACAGTCTACTCTACTGCACTCTTCCTCGTTTTCTATTAATTTTATTATAATTACCACGGTTTTTCGAATTTTTTAATTCTTCTAGTATATTTTAGTAATCGCATTTCACTAACCTATCAGAAAGATTTATAATATTAATTGAAGCTAAGCTACAGTAAATCGTATTTTTAAAAATTTATAAAATTTAACTGGAAATTAAAAATTTATTTATTTATTTATTTATGTACAGTCCCCTACCACATGCAATGTGATAAGTGAGTGAATCTTCCTTTCCTTTTCAAGTGTAGCAGTTTAATTTAATTTATATTATGATATAAACTATTACGAAATTTGAAATTAAAAAAATGAATCATATTTTTTATGATCTTTCAATTCAGCCTAATTAACTAAAGTTACAAGTACTTTAGTTATCATTTTGTTATCAAATCAGAGCTCAGTTAGTAAACCCATAATAGCAAGGAGCTTAGAATCTGCTTAAAATTCGTCACATCAACTGATTAAAGAAAAATCGGATTTTCAAGTAGCGTTCTTTAGTTTTACAATTTTTTACAATCAAGGAAACTATAAATTTATTATAATTATAATTATTAATTTTAAGTGTAATCACACACTTTCTATTTTCAGGTCAAATAAAACCCAACCCGTTCTTAAAATTTAATACAAAAAAATAAAATAAAAAAATATGACATCGATGCAATCATCACAGTATTTTGCATATAATTTAAAACTGTCAAAGTGAAATATATTTAAAAAAAAAACATAAAAATGTAAGTTATATTAAATAATAATTAAAAATCATTAATAGTGAATTATATTTTAAAAATAAACTTTGTAAACCCAAAAACCAAAACATGTAACAAAAGTTTAAAAAACAAAAATTCATACCCGCCGATTATGGCGGGTAGAAAATGGTGATCTCTAAAACAAAAATTTCTTTCGAATTTCAAAAATTCAATCAAAACAAATAAACTATAATGAATTATAATTAAAAAAATTCAAAATAATTATTATTTTTTTAAAACCCTTTAAAATTTAAAAAGAAAAAAATAATTCCTAAAAAAAAAATTTAATTATGGAAGAAATTTTCCATCCAACAAGCGCTACAACTAACTTTACTCATAATTCTAATCTTATGTCAACTGTCATTATGACAAATGGTACAACAAATTATTATGCTAATGGAAATTTAACATTAGATTTGTCAACAAATAACGGTTATTATGATTGGGCAACATTAAAATGTATTAATTTAACAAATTTTAATAATTGTCGACAATTAAATAATAATAATAATAATCGTGATTATGTTAATATAACAAATATAAATATTGGTGATATTAGTAATGCTAATAATGATAATAATATTGTAATTAATACAACAAATGATTTGAATGATACTGATAATTATTGGAATGGTGAAAAAAGTCAAAATAATTATTGGGCTTTATTAGCATTAATATTAGTTTTTGGTACAGCAGCTGGTAATATTTTAGTTTGTTTAGCAATCGGTTGGGAAAGACGTTTACAAAATGTTACCAATTATTTTTTAATGTCATTAGCAATAACAGATTTAATGGTTGCAATTTTAGTTATGCCATTAGGAATTTTAACACTTTTTGTTGGTAAGTAACTTGAAAAAGTTTTTTTTTAATATATTTCCCCCTTTACTGAAATTGTAATTGCAGATTAATCAGATTTTTTTTTGGATAGCACTTAATTTTTAGAATTTGAAGGCTATATTCATATGATTAGCAAATATCTCATAATCAGATGAAGATTAGATCATTATTTTTGGGCGTTAATTCATTATAATAAAAGACAAGTTATCTCTTGGAAGTTGAACATTAATCCAAATGGTATAAATCCAAAAAGTTCTAACATAATTTCGGGGAATAGTTCTTGTCTTCTCCGGTTAGTATACACAATTAAATTAGGAGTCAGCTGAATATATGTTAAAACCTAAAACTAGTGGAGCTTAGTTCAATTCATTTGGTGGGTTAATGAAATTTTTTATAAAAATCAAACTAATAAGCTTACCAGCTAAGCTAAATTTTAAAAAATTATGGACTCGTCTTTTTGTACGTTTTTAATGTTAATAACGCTGCATACATATGAAATTTGGCTATTTTTAAGTGAATTTCAATTTAAATTGGTCTTTTTTTAATCAACCCCGTTTTTTGTCAAATAATATTCCAGCAGTCTGATCATAATATTGGAAAATACCCACAGATTTTAAAGTAGATCCGAAATTCAACAAAGAAGATTAAAAAAGTTCTACTCTTAAACTAAAATCTACTACAGAATTGAAGATTAGGTTTTTCAAATTATGTCATTTTGACTCCCACGATCCCAAGATACGGAGAGTTTTTAAATTTCATGTGAAAAAGGACCAAATTCATGTAAAAAGACAATATATGTATATCTGTCATCCTATGTTTAAATGTTTTGACATTTTATACTTTTCAAGCAACAAATAAGTTTTTAAATTTTAAAGTATCTAACTCGTAACATTGAAATTATTCATTTAAAATTCTAAATGTTTCGAAATTCTTCTAAAATAAAAGAACAAACTTTGCTCATAAAATATTAAAATATAATTTTATTTTCATATATTTTTGGACAAAATTCTTTTAATATCTCTACAATAACTCCATTTCCAATAATTTCATTCCAATTAATTTAATTTGAAAAAAAAAAAAAAAAAATAGATTTAAAAATATTATTTCTTTTTTCAATTATCCAATCTCTCCACTTGTCAACATTTTCGAAAATTCAATTTGAAAAAAAAAATTTAAAAATAAAATCTAACTTTTATTTTTTCGAAATTTAATTTTCAAGTTAAAAAACCTCAAAAATTGTATCTTCAGATACACACACACTTTTGGTTTTACCCTCCTTTGGGAATAAAATTATATTTTTATTTTGGAAATATAAAACAGGGCACGGGGGACATATAGAAAAACCAAAGTTTTAGATAAAAAAAATTAGATAATCGAATATAACAATCAAAATCGAGTTATCAAAATAAAAATAATGATGATAATAGTTGTTATCTGAGGACAAATTATATCAAGAACAAAATAATAACAGTATAATGAAAGCATAGAACAATTGGGGACAAACAGTTTGTAGTAAATAGATAGTATTTACGTTTTAATATCCAACATTCCCAATAATAATTCACATTAATATATCAGTTTATTTTCAATTGAAAATTGAAATTTCAATTGAAATGCGTACTTTATATTACGAGTACAGTTATCAAGTACAGTAATATTTCATTGAATTGTACCGTAATAAATAATAATCAAAAACCGACCTATATACTAAAATTAGAGGTTATCATAAAATACACTGCGTAATGATTCAAAATATTTAATAAATGATAATTAGAGCAGTTTTTATTGTATGCATATTGAGTGATTACTAATTATAGGTACTTATTTGTTTGCTACCTAATTGTAACATAGTGATTGTAATTGTACTTAATGACATTAGCGAGACTTAGTTCTGTATTCTTCAATACCGATGATAACCAGACTACTTTCTGTGATCTGAAACGCATACATCTATTCAAACAAGATTAAAATGAGATTATTTTGAATAAGTCCTGGCAAGGTTAGAATGAATTATTATAAAGACACCTGCTGGTTCTGGTGGAACTGGTGAGGTAACAGTTGTCAATGCTTAAAACAAAAAGTTTATGTGATCCCAATTTTTTTGAATATTTTAATTTTCGTAAGGAAGGAAAAAACCTTTAAAATGTACCTGCAATACTAAACCTCCAGATAGTGCCCTAAAATTTGCTACTGAAGGCAGTACTAATCGTATTCACATTGCTAAAACTTTTTTGATTCAATTCGCCTTTTATTAATATTTCATTATAATTTAATATTTATATAAAGTAATAAATCATTATACCGATTATAAATTTGATTTATGTCTTTATATCTGTGAGTTATAAGATTTAAAATTATTTACATTTTTTACATAATACTGGATTTCTATTCATTTCAATCTAATGACGAATATAAGATTAAAATAAAGATAAATTTCTACTGGGATGTCGAATTTCGAACACTGCCTTACAAAAAGTAAAATAAAAAACATTCTCAATCATTTTAGGATTTGTCCTTGCAGTTTTGAAATATTTTCGAACCTCCTATCCAAATTTTTTCTTATATGTGGTAAATTAAAAAAAAAAAAAGAAAATTGTATATTTAGAAATCTTAAATTAAATTATATGAAAATTTTATTTATTTAATTTATTTAAATTTAAAAAAACAAAGGAAAATATTTATTTTAAATATAAAAATATAAAATATTTTATATTGAAATAAAATAATTTTAAATAAATTAAAAATTTAATAACAAATTACTTAATTATTGAAAATCAATTTTTATTTTATTGTATATAATATTTTATATAAAATAAATAAAATTAGTTTTAATAATTAAAAAATATTTCTGAAATAATTTTAAGTTAAATTTTAAAATAAATTAAATTAGAATTAAATTAAAAAAATTTTTTAATAAAAATTAATTTATATTATAATTAAAAAATTTGATATTGAGCTAGGGCAGTATCATACAAATTATAATTAAATTTTAATTAATCAAAACAACTAATTCGAAATAATTGAATCGAACATTTGCCCTCTAAATCTAATTGAATTTAAAAGATTAAAGGTCAGAGGATAAGAGGTTTTGAAAAATTAACTCTTAATCTCTTCCAAAATTAGTTAAACTTGTAATGTTAATAAGATTCTTAAATTCTATCCGAATCATTAAACATTTTCTTTTTTGATTTGTTACTTAGCCTTCAACTTCTTTCAATTTTTCGAAATACACATTTTTCTATCGTATTTCACTAATTATGGGGTAATATTATATTTTTATAAATAAGTTTTTCATTTTACAATTTTCTTTTTGATTGAAAATTTCTCACAAGACATTTATTTTTTATTAACTTGTAATTTTTCCACCCAACTCCCAACTTTCTATCATTCTTTAAGATTAAAATGAATTAACTTTTATAACAATCATTTTTAACTAAAAAAAAACAAAAACAAAAACAAAATAAGAATCAATTGAAAATAATATCTTTGAATTTGTTTCAGAAACTGTTTTGAATTAAAATTAGAATTTAAAAGAAAATTATAGATAAATTTACGTTAAAAAATAAAGTTAAACTTAATTAAATATCTAATAAATGTATATATATATATAAAATAAAAATAAATATTTAATTAGATTTTACAAAACTTAAATACAAAAATTTAATTAAAATAAAATACAGATAAATTTAAGCAAAAAAAAAACATGAGAAAAATTAAATTTTCATTTTGCCTATTTTCTTTTAGAAAGAATACACTTTTCATTTTGTTTTATAATTTCCATTATTATTAATTTAAACGCTTTATCTTATAGAATTATTTTTTCCAAGTGATTTGTAATTTTCATGAGAACTTTTAATGTAACTGTTATTTAAAATTTAAATTTTTTTATTAATAATATTTTTAATTAAAGTTTAAGCCTTCTACTATATAGCGAGGTTACTGATGAGGTTTAATCCCAATGTGAGCACATTCGATTTAGTTTTCCGTCATCCTCAATTTTAAAGTCATCCTCGAAAGCTAGAAAATGTAGCTTGAATACTGATTTTATATCCGGTTTTGCTATCTCTGATTTAAGGCTGGCTCATTTTTTTTAAGGCTGTACGAAAGTTTTGTACTATTTTTGGGCCTTTTTCTTTGGGACTATTATCATAAAGCACCTTATTAACTTTCGGTTCTACTTCATTTTAAAGGTTATGCTGTTCAGAACCCTTTTACACTTAAAATTCTGCATTTATGATTCGGGTTTCGATTGTGCCCAACAGTAGAACCTCATCCAATATTTAAAAGTATTCTCTTTTTAAAAAATCCATGAATTATGTGTTAAATAATTTTTTTTTGAAAATTGCGATGGTAAGAATTTAACATGAGGTATATATGAGGTTAACACAGTATTATTGACATGTTCACAATTTCGGAAATTTCTTAGGACCAAAATCTCACAATTAATACTATTCATTAAAGGCTCATAACTGACTTTAAATTAATGATTCTGATAAATCATTCCACAAATATCATTTATATTACGAACGATCAATAACTTATAGCATAAATTTAACAACTTAAAATTAAATATTTTAATTCATACCTTATAACTCACATTAGAAAATTTCTTTGTGTATCTCTTGAAATAAAATTTCACGCATAGAAATAAATATTAACTTTAAAATATAGAACTTCAAATGTTTCTTAAATTAGAATTATTAATTTGACATAAATGAATTTTTATTACTAACAAAATATAAGATTATAACCTCAAAATGTAACGCATGTGGTACAGATTATTTAATTTACCACTGAAACCTAAGAAAAATTTAATTTCAAAATTCTTTACGTATCAGTGGTTTTTTATATTTAAATACAAAATATTTTAAAAATAAAATTTCTATTTTTAAATTTTTTATTAAATTTAATAAAAGAAAATAATTTTCATTTTCTTGCGTAGTTATTTTTGTATTTAAATTCTTTAAGTATTTCTGGTGTATTTTACTTTACTTAATATTATGTTTTTATGTCATTACTTATGTCAACTTAACCATACAGGAAGGAATTTTCTCTCGTCGTTTTTTTTTTTAATTTTATTTATTTTTAACTTAAGTTTGTTATTTAGTTTTTATTTTTAAAAATAATTGTCAGTCAATAAAATAAATATATTTTCCGTTGTTATAATAGAATTAAATCAGTACCCATATTTTAGAATTAAATTCTATATTGAATACTTGAATTGGAATTGAGTTTATTTGGAATTACGTCAAAATAAAATTTATTATTTAATATTCAAAGGAGTTTTTTTTAAATTGTTTTCTAAGCCAACTAGGGAACCCGCTAAAAATCCATTACACTGACAATCCAGTGTATGTTCGATAACGATAAGATCGTCCTCAACTTTTACGCCATAATAAAAAGGCATCAATTACAAGCCATATACTTATACCATATCCAAACCCCTTAAAAATTAGAAAGTATTAACCAAGTCTGAAACTAAGCTTCCAATTTGCTGATCATTATTTTTTTCAATAAGCGGTTGATTACTCAGCTGATGCTGGGTTTAATAAGGGGACTCAAAATTTTTTCAAAAATCTGTTAATTATCTGAATACTCCAATAGCTTCAATATTTCACAAAATCTTCAATCTTAAAGTTTTTATTAAAACAATATAAATTGTCAATTTTAAAGTGACAGCTGAACTGACAGTTCGTCTTGCCTTCAAGAATACTCACACTTCAACCTTCAATTTGTCAAAAACTACAATATAACAACAAAACAACAATAAAACAAAATATTTTCTTTCAATAATCCTAATTTGTTGTCTCTTTCTTATTTCTGTATGGAAATTTTCATTGTTCTGTATTAAATACAATGTATAGATATAATATTATAGTATGTATATATGTGTATAGAAATTTACACGGAAATGAATATTTATCAATTTCCACAAAACAAATTATCTGAAATAACGGTTAAAAGGAAAAGTGAAAGGTAAAAGTATAGTATACAATAAAATTAATAAAATTAAGTAAAAAAAAATAAAAAAAAAATATATAAAAATAAACAAAAGAAAACAAATAAATAAAAATAACGGAAAACAACCCTTAAGATACCGTTATTCAATATATTTATTTATTTTGTTGTGTATTTAAAAACTTGTATAAATATTTCACAGTTAATTCACAAAATAAAATATTACACACACAACATTAGAAAAGAACAACAAATTTGTATTTTTATTATTAATAAAACAATAACAACAACAAAACAAATGGAAGGGAAAGAGAAAGAAAATATATTAAAGAAAAGAAAATAACGTTAATGATGGAAAATTATAGGAATACATAATATAAATTAAATTAAATTAGATTTAGAATTTACAAAGAAAATATTCATCAAGCTTTATTATCAATTTGCTGATTAATTTAGTACGGGATTTTGAATAAACTGTTTTGGCCAAATTTTCAGTAAGGGTATTTTTACAGATACTTCCGGAATTCTATGGTATATTAATATCGAGGTAGCCCTAGCATAGGGCATCCACATAGCCTCTTCATCTTACTCTATTATTGGTCATCTACTACTTGGAGCCAAGTTTTCTCGCTATCTTGTATTAATTTTTCTACCGTTTTACGTCATGTTATACGGGGCCTTCCGACACTCTCCGTTTCCTATGTGTGTTCATATTAGCGCTTGTCGGCTAATTTTTTGGGCAGGTCTTATTATGGTATAACAAATCTATCGCCATTTTCGTCTTCTTATCTGCACTATCACAGGTTACTCTTGTGTTATTTGACATTGTTCTTCATTACCGTTTCTTCTAGACCAGAAGATTTTGCAAATAGATCTGAAGCATTTGTGATATAGTAATAAATAGTAAGTATTAAATTCTTTAAGAACCTAGGTTTTTCATAATTGTAATTCCAAGCTAAATCCTAAAGTTTCGATGTGATTATAACTACTTATAATAATAATTCATTTTGATTGCTAAGAGTTGTAAAAAGGCTTCTTATCTGCTTTCATTTAAATGTAATTAATATCATGGCTAAAATACACCTAATTCTTATTTTACGCGACAGATACGTTTCGCAAAAATCTGCGTAAAAATAAATTCCCGTAATAAAATTATTTGTTTTCTAGATAAATTTCAAATCAAATTGTTTTTAATTCGTATTCAATCATGTTTTTTAAATCGCGTTATTTCAAATTCGCGTAGAAAAGGGAATTAAGTGTATACCTAGATATTTTATAAAAAAAAATGGTTTCCAGCCATTTTCATTAGTCTTCTACAATTAAAGTCAAACCTTTAGGTTAAGATAGCTTCCCGCTTATAATTATTGAAAAAATGTTAAACTTTCCCTTTCACATAATAACTGGCAATCATAAATTAAATTTAGTAAAAATTTTAAATGAAAATTAAATTAAATCAGATTTCAGAACACCATTCTTGAAAAACAGATGACTGGAATTCTACCGAAAGAAGAGAACACAAGACAAAAGTGTAAAAATATTTATTTGATTTTCCTTCTCCCTAATTTTATATTTATATTTATTTATTTTGTATTTTTACATCTTCTTTTTCTCATATTATTTTATAAAATAAACAATTTAAACATGACAACTCTTACACATCTTCAGAACGATACAGTGATGGGTTTAGGTATGTTGTTTGTAAGAATATGTAGTACACAAATTTCATTAAAAATCGTGTGTTACATTCGGTGTCATCAGTATTGTAATGATCTCGAAGCTTTAATTTTTCTAGTTCTTCCTATTGCTGTTGGACAAAATATTTTCGAACTTGTGGATGAATTCCTAGACTCGGATATCTTCTAATGTTTCTCCGCTTCAAACATCAAAAGTCTCTTCAAAAATTACAGATTAATGATCCTGCAATTTTGGAACCTCTAGTTTTAAGAGTAGAACTCAGAAAACAGTCTCCCAGATCTTGTGTATACAATATAATAAAATTCCCAAAGTTTCGACGACGAATCCTGGATGCTCAGATTTAGGTTTTCTAAATTAGTTGAAGTGTTTTAAATAGTACATGTTTCGCAATCAGAAGCATATTTAAGTAGACACAAACACTAAGAGCACAACAAATTGAGTATATCTACACTACATGTCAATCAATTTAATGGCTTCATTTTAAAACACTTTCATTTTCTTTCCTATAAAAGCAACTATTGTACTTCGTTGCTTGTAGCTTTTACAGTTATATAGATCTGTTTGTCTTCATATTATTACTCTTTCAGTGTTAACTTAATAATAACCATCATATCTCTTTTGTTAAAAAGCTGTTATGTAAAGTCTTGTATATGTTAATGGTTGCTCATTTGATATAAAGTTTTTCTGTTGGATCCTGAGAATAACCAGATGTTCTAACAATAAGAATGTCATAAAAATTAATATTTCTCATAATTTGGTTTTTTCTCATAAAAGAAAAAAATTAAATAAAATTTTACAGAGTGTTTGTTTTCAATGTATGTTTTTTACTCGTTGATTTTTCTACACAAATGAATATGTGTTTAGTTAGAAAATAATTAATGTTCTCCATTTTGTGTAACATAGTTCTAAATTATGAAAGTTATGACTAAAGCTTAAGTAGAATTATTTGTATATTATTACTTTTATGTACATTTCAATATAAAGATACTTATATGTGTTTAATAATATATGTGAGATCTTTTTCATATTTTTTGAAAATTATTTAAGTATAGGACTGTTCAAGGGCTATTTAAAGTAACTAGTAAATAAATTAGTTGAAATAATTATTTTTAGTGTAAAAGTTATTTTCTTAATTATGTGTCCTAAATGTGGAAGTGAAGAGAATAAATTGAGAGTTGAAGTTTCCTGTATAAATTCAGAGTGAAATAACATGCATTACTAATTACGATTCCCATATACCATACATTATTTTGAATATGAAAGATATGTAAAATTAAACTAATTGAATTTCATATTAAATGTTATTAAAATGTTACTTAATGCTAATGATTAAAAATAATTATATATCAAACTACAGAATTATTTGATTTTTAATTACTGTATTTACTTATAAATTATTATAAATGGAGTAAATGTTGGTTGTTTTAATAACTTATGAAAAAAATTAATAATAGGAATATCCAACACAGGATAAATGGATGTAAATATAATCCCCCTAATCACATTTAAAAATGAAAAAAAAAAACAAATTAGACTTTCGTTAACAACGCAGCAGCATCCTAGCAATCAATAACTGTTCAATTAAAAATAATTAAACAATTGAAATAAGATCAATTAGAGATTCTTTCAAAAATAGAATTAAATCCCAACAAACATTTTTTGTTTGGAAGATATTGGTAATGTGATAAACTTTTCAATTTATAACTGACTCCACTAGTCCAAATTACTTAACGAAAGTTTTTATATATAAAAGTTTTACGATTCAAATCATCATAAAGGTTATAAGTCACAGAGAACACGATTTCGCAGAGCTTAAAAGTAATTAATTAGATTAAAATTAGATTCAAAATTTTATATATATAAAATTTTTTAGTTATGTGATACACTTTTCCAATAGCAAAATATCACAGCGCTTTAATCGGAAAAAATATATTTTTTTTAATTTAATAGAAGACTTTTTCATTTTAAGTGAATGCTATATTTAAATTGAGAATTTTTTTAGTTTAAGTAAGAAGTCTTTACCTACTTTTACACCTAATTTACTTTTACTGCTAGTTTAACATGAAAAGTAGTAATTGCAAAAAAATCGGTACTTAAACCGAAGTACTTAGAAACGCTTCACTAAAAATAACAAATCTTCACTATATGTAAAAATATCTTCACTTAAATTAAAAATTCTTCAATTAGACTAGAAATGTTATTTAAAGGAGGTATATTATAAGTTTTAATAAATCTAATAATAACCTATTCTTAGAAATAACCAACAATTACAGTAGTTTCTTGAATTCTATTTGTTTCAAAATGAAATTAGAATAATGTAATTCAGATTTTACTCTATAGGCACTTATTTCATAAGTCATTCACAATAGTACTTCAGTTATTTTGGTAAAAAGTAATATCAAAGAATCTATTTCAAGAAATATTTTACATTATTTAACTTTAGTGCACAAATTGAGGTAAATTCAAATAGAGTCAATCTTTTATAAATGTCATTGACGAAATTAGAATTACGTATGTGTCATTACTAATATTCATCTTAGGAGTTAAATTTCTCAAATATCATTACTCCAACTATTAATAGAATAATTCTTAAGGTATCTAAAAAATATTTAAAATAAAATTTAAAAAAAAAAACTTATATTAAAAATCAATTTATATCATTATTATTCTTAGAACATAAAAATAAAACTAATATTAGCTTACCCTTTTTATATTTAATATCAAAATGTGCCAACCCTGCTCATTTAATGATTATCTTTAACTTTTTTTTACCTTTATTATTACTATTTATTTTCTTTTATTATATTATTGTATTTTTTCAAATGGTATTTTTACGTGAATTAAATTAGGCATTTTTTTATTTTTTTTATTTTTTATTTATTTATTTCATTTTGAAAAAGAGTTAAATTCAAAAAATTGAGTAATAAATTAACCTGTTTCTATCTGCTTTTATTCACCTTTATCACATTTATATTTTATAGGTTAGAATTTGTATAGACATAAGGCATTTGTATATCTACTCTTTGTTTTTTTTGTTTCTAAATGTATTTGGGAAGACTTTATTTTAAATAAACTATTTAATTTAAAGATTATTTTAAGATTCCTGAAAAAAGTAGTTTAGGAAATTACTCAAAATAAAGTTTTCCGTTTTGGATATCTCTTTTACATTAATGAGTGTTAATTTAATATCTAATAGAAAACCAATAGAGTAATTGAGTAAATTGTGTTTAAGTACCACTTTTTTTGCAATTACTACTTTCAATGTTAAACTAGCAGTAAAAATAGGTGTATATATTGTAGTAAAAAAATAAAACATTAAACTTAACTGTCAATCAATTATGCGTACCACTTTATTTTTTATTTAAACTGAACTGTCAATAGTCAATTATGGGTAGCGCTTTATATATTATTTAAACAGACTAGTCAAATGTATTTTTGTTTACTAATGTACTGTACTTTGTTTTATGTATTCATTTTTGTGCTTGTGTTTTAGAATTTAGATATATATATAAAATATGAAATATCAAATATGAATATACTAATATAATTATAACGTAATAAAGATTGGATTTTTAGTTCAATATTTGCTACAATATGTGTAAATATTATATATTTTAACTTATACGTCACCAACTTGATAAGAAATGCATGTTACTATTTTATAAATAGTCATAATAAGTACTTTTGTAAATAATAGTTATAATTAGTAATATTGGTCATTACTGATTAAGTACATGTAATCTTAATAGTTCTGAACTTTATTATTGACATGCAATTGAAATTATTTAAGGAATTGCAAAAATATTTACAAAAATACACCGAAAAATATTTTAAGTACTTGAAAGTATTTGAGCATTTTGAGTACTATACATTTCAGTACTTAAGTACTTTAAGTGTAAAGAAATAACTATAAAAAGACTTGTGTTCCAATTTAAGTATTTTTAATACTACTTCCTACAACTTAAATTTGGAAAATATTAATTCTAAAATATTTACTGGTAATTAGGAAATTAAAAAGTATTGGGCAATGGTACTGAGTAATTATATTGGTAATTGAGTATTACAGGTCTTTTTAAAACTTACCAGATTACTCGGTAAATGAGTATTTCATTTTGTTATATTCCCCTTACTCCATCATATAAAATCCGATCAACTGAACTAAAAAATTAAGATATAATTTGAAATTTAAAGTTTCTTACTACTAAAATAAGTACAGGTGGTTGAAAGTATAAAAATAATTTATTTTCTTAAAATATTCAATAAAGTTTTCCTAATTTTTCAATAAATAAACAAAACAAGCTCAGAACAAAATATTAATAACTTATAAGGTATTAGTTCTCAATTATTATTTATTCAAAAACTTATTATAAAATTATTACTGAAAGTTTTGGAAAAGTTTTTCTTTCCTTATTGGAAATTTGAAAAAGGGGGGAAGGTAGAAAAAAAATTCGGAATAATTTAAAGTATTAATTTGAAGAAAATTTTGATGTATTTTATCTGAATTATATTTTTTGAACATGTTTCTATATATAAAATTACCTTAATTTATCCTATGTATTTAACTTAACAAGTTTTTAACCAGCTATTGTATGTTTGTATCATACTCATAGTTATATGAATATTAGAATATGGAAATTTAGTATTTCATAAATTTTAACAAGTTATGTAACATTTTATATAACTTAAATTTTTTACACAGTTTTTTTTGGAGAGCTTTAGCGTAATATAAAAATAATTATAAAGATTTAATACAAGTAAAGAATAAGTCAGCAACATAACTTGTAAACTAATTATATAAATTACAGTCAATTGACAATGTCCGATGGGTACTTTATGAGATCAATGATATTCCTAATTTCTGAGGATCTGAAAATTTCCAAAGACGCCTATCAGACCAAAGAAAAATTGTCAATTCTTAAACTTTGAGATCAATGAATTAAGATCAATGCATTATCAATTTTTGAATAAATGCCCTTTTTCTTCCTTTAATACAATAAAACACGTAAAACTATTTTTGAACACTTTTGAAATATTAGGTATTGATATTTTATTTTATAAAATGTTTAAAAATTTAATTTTCAGAATATTTTTAAATTTTTGCTTATTATATTACAAAAAAAAAAAAACCAATTTTATAGTAAATTTTCTCTTTAAATTAACTTTGATGTTCACTTTTAAATATTGTGCAATCATCTAAATAATATTTAACACATATGTATATAAAACTTAATTTAAATTCCTGTAATTAAAATATTATTTAACAGTTTTTGTTTATTATTTTTCAAAAAGAATTTTATAAAATATTTAAATTTATAAAATAAATTTAAATTCAATTTCAGACTGTAAACAATAGGGTATGATGAAGTTGTTTATGTTTTATATAACTTTAAACCATGTTTACAATCGAGTAGTTAACGTCTTTGGAAAATTATCATTATTAAGGAAACTTATAATATAAGTTTTTCTTTTTATAGCATATATATATATTTTAGCACATATATTGAAACAGTCTTTGCCCCTTAGTCCTAATAAAGAAAGATATAATAGCTTAATTTTCCAGAAGAACTTATTATAAAATTAAATATCCTGCAAAATTAAAACAATATTTGATAATGAAACAAAATTTTGTTTACAATGTAAAACAAACTAAAACCAAAATTTAAATACATTTTTTTAATTACTTTATTTAGTTTTTTATAAATTTATTTTTTCTTTAAAATTCATGAAAAATTAAATTTTATTTCTAGTTATTTAAATTTAATTAATGTTTATTACAATTTAAATATTTTTAATTATACTTTAAAATAGAGAATATTTAGTAGAACATTAATATTATCAGATTTTAAAGCAAATATTCAAGAAATTTTAATAGCTAATATTTATTATACAAAAAAATGGTAAATCACCTAAAAGTATGCAATTTATGACTAATTAATAAAAAAATTTTACGTAAATTAATATTTATACTTTTTTTCAATTAATAGGTAAATCTATTTATTCTTTTTAATTAAAAGCAATAATTATATGATTGCCTTACTTATATAAAATTAACCCATTCTTTTCATTAATATAATTTAACATATTCAGTATTGCATACTTTTAGGGAGCTATAAAAAGAAAACAATCTTGCTCAGTACAATTTTAAAATGGTATAATTTTATTTTCAAAATTACTGTTATTGTAATAACGGTGAAGTTTTTATAAAATTAAAAATGGTAAGTATAATTTTCACTTTGTTAAGTTATTATAATGAAATAATAACCATCTAAGGAATTGTGCAAAAAAGTCATTAAATTTAATAAACTTTAAAAAAAAAGAAAAAACAAAAATGTAAATAGAATTATTATGTTAAAATGTATAACAAACTGTATAAATATTATAAAACTATAAATGAAAATTTAAATACAACATTACATGAAATACAAATTTAAGAAACTTGGGTAAAATAAATGAAACAAAATTATAATAAGGCTTAATGTTTTTTTTTAAAGCTTTTTATATAGAAAGTAAAATGTTAGAAAAAGGGATTTTTCAACACCAGGAAGTTATTTTAAAGTAATTAAACTGGTTTCTGTAGTCCTTTGTTCTATTTAATCTTCTTGAATTTTATATCGAAAACATTTTAAATACTATAAGATAAATTAAATGCTATTTCCCTTAAATATTAATTCTTTTAAAAATTTCCCCAAACATGTTGCAGATCTCATATAATACGTTAATAAATTGCAACATAGATCTCATTGGGCCTCGTACTATATCATTTATGTAGTTCTCTGTTATTAGTAAGTTCATCACAAAATTGATATGAACAAACTATCAAATATGTGTAAAAAATTTAGATATAGAAAACCTTTAAGTTCACATAAGATTCATACCACATAATCTCAATATTTTTGAAAATATGATCAATTTCTGAAGAAAATGAAGGTTTTTAATTATAAATTTGCAAAAATATTATTTAATCCTTTCTAATTATAAAAAAAATCACTTTTATACAAAGTAGAGATAGATTTCAATTTTGATATCTTAGAAATCTTGTATCACATATTTATTTATAGATAAAGATATGTTAAATATAAAGAAATATATTATATACATAGTATCTTGAATTCAAAGTGTTATAAAAAGGTTAAAGGTTTAACTTTTAAATAAAGTTGATACTTTTTGTTAAAAACAAATCTGACAAAATACCTTTGTATCTTTTGATTTATATTTAACTTTATAAAAGTATTCTCTTGCTATATGAATATAATAAATATTAGAATTATTTAACTTTATCAAATCAAGATTAACTTTTTAACTTAATAATTTATGTTTTTATTGTATATAACTTATTTTAGATTTTCTAATTTAATTAAAATACAAATTAACTTAAGATTTGTTTTATTTAAGGGGTCTTTGACCCCTTAATTTCCAAACCTGTAACTCTAGTACCTTAACATTCTCAACAAGATACTTTTACAAGGAAAACATCTAATTTTAAGCGTTTGAAAACCTAGATTGTGTATTTTTAGAACTATTTGGCCAATCATGTAACCTTCGAACTCATCAGGTTTTAAAATTATAAAAACTTATGTGTACCTAATTCCCTTTTTACGCAAATTTGAAAAAAAGCGAATGATAATGATTCAATTCTCTTTTTGCACGATGGACTTTGAAATAACGCGATTTAAAAAACATGATTTAAATTCAATCAAAAACGATTTGATTTTCTTAAAAGAAATTGATCAAGAAAAATTTTTCGCGCGATTTTCTTTTAACTCAGAAACGTATCTATCGCGTAAAATAAGAATTAGGTGTACAAAGTTTTTATAATAATTTTCACAAGTTTTTTCGGAAGAGCTGTTTTTTTTAGAAATCCACATTACATTGATGCCACGTACAAGTACCTTTGGAGGAAGTTTAGAAAGCTCTGAACGAACTTCTCTTATTGTTTTAAGCTTTAGATTTAGAACTAGTTATATTAATTATTTGACTTTATACAAAATACTGTAATTCAATTTTTATCTAATTTCATTAAAACCTTAATTTTCACATTGGAGCCGTATTTCAGTTGGGTAACTAGTTACAGCCATTGATTCCTCAAGCCATGGCTTATAAAAATGATAGCAATGCGAAGTAAAGGTTTAAACGCTTGTTAAAATAAATCAACAAATCTACTTAGAGCAGGATTAAATTAATTTGAAGCTTAGTTTCTATCAAAATAATTTTGGAAGAAAATTATCTATCGTATAAAATAATCCTGAATTAATTATAATTTCTGTGGTATTTCATATTTCTACAAATATATTCAACCAAAAATATTAAAAACACATATATATTTATTTTCATATATATCTTATATTTAAATAATGTGGTTTAGTTGAATTAAATTGTTTTTTGATAATATTATCAATAAAACATTATTATTTTAAATTTAAACCAATAAATTTTATATTATATTAAGTATATGTGGTGTTCATTATTAGTCATTATAAGTTTTCGAGTAAACATTACATATTTTATTTTATATATTCTATTCCATGTTGCATATAATTATTTTAAAGTAATATTCGAATAATCTTCCAAATTCAATTTAAGTGGTATATTTTAATGTGATAAATTTTTAAATAACATTTATGTAAAATTTCGAAATTAAGTACCATTATTATATTTTAATAACTAATAAAATACATATTTTTTCATTATTAGCTATTATTTAAATTTGTTTTTTTCCAAAATTTCCAAAAATTTCAAATTAGTGGTTATTTGGTAAATAATAATAATAATGGAAAAAAATTGTACAATTTTTTAAAAATAATTTTGTTGAAAAAGCACGTATAAATTAGTTAAGTGTAGCGGATATTTTAATATAAGTCTAGTCAAATAATTAGTTAATTGTATACCAATTAAATTGAATATAAATTATTTTGAATGTTGAAAAAATTTCTGATGCATAAAAATATATTTATAGATATATAAATAAATATTTAAACTCGTATAACATTGCTTATTTTTCAATCTAAATCTATTAATATTTTTTTATCGAATTCAAACCCCTCTGTAGAAAAATGCAACCCCAAAGTTGTTTGTAATTATAATTAGAATGAATTCGCTTATATTGTGCATCAGACCCACAAACCCCTCTGTAAAAGAATTGAACCACAAAGTTATTTTAAATTATAATTAAAATTAATTGGCTTATATTTTTCATTTGTATGCATTGTAATTCTATGTAGGTCCACTTTTAAATTTTATTGTAATTCAATTTCCTTGGTATCACAGAGTACACTACGTTTTTGAATCCAACTTTAAAATGTCTCCTAACTCAGAAGCTTCCCAAGAAGTAAAGATTTAGTTATAAATATACTTAAAAATTGTTAAATGGTTTATATATAAATCAGTTATCTGGGTCCTATTGCACCAACCACTTATTACTATTCAAATAATCATTTCTTGATAAATGATTTTATTTTATTAATCAAACTGCATTATTGATTTCTTATCAATAGTTTTTGAGTTTTTCATAAATTTAGTCTTTTAAATCTTTAAACTCGTTTTTGAAGCCTTTAGAAGTGTTTTAGAGCAGTTCTAGCTTTAATTCGTGATCAGGTTCCACAAAAATTTATCAAAAAAAATTATTATTTGATTAGTGCTAAGTTTTTAAAACCAAAGGGCCATGGATTTCTTATTATCATACAGTTATAGATCAATTTATTATAATTAAATTTTAATACCGAATTAAATAGTGAATATAATTCATTAATATTAAATCCACCACACTTAAACTCAAAATTTATCAATTATAACCTAAAATATTCTTAATTTAGAATGAAATCAAATAAATAAATAGTATTTTAAATATTTCATTCGTAGTTAATATCAATTTTTTTCTCATATATTTCTCATTAAAATTTATTTTACAAAATAATATATATGCTTACATTATAATAAATTAAAGACTTTCAAACTATAATATTTTACAACTTCATTTAATATTTAATTATTATAATTTATTCTAAAAACAAGTAGCTATAATTTTTGAAGGCTGTTTATTTCATATAGTGTCATAAATATTAAACAAATTAATCATCACATTTTGCATACGTATCTAAAACAAAATAAAATTTAATAATATTATCAACTCTATAAGTAATCATTATTAAGTTTTGTTGTGATTTTGTTTTTTGTAATAAACAATAAGTAAACTTAATGATTTGTGACTTAATAATTGTTTAATATTATAGTCATGTAAACATTTATGGTTTTAATTCTATTATTATATGGGTACATGCAATAAGGCCAAATGAAATAAAGCCAATTGCCCTTATTTCATTATCATATTTGAAATAAAGCCAAAAAACTAATTTATAAATTTTGGTCATTTTTCAATATGAAAAATTGGAATAAAGCCAATTTAAAATTAATTTCAAATTGCTAATTTTTTTTAATGTGCAAACAATTAAATTGTTATTTTTTAGAAATTTTGTGAAAATTACAATTGTTATTAATTGTATTCAAAAGTAGGGTTGTACGCTTTTTCCAGAATATTTATATATATTTGTACGTGAGATTCTGAATTAGGATGGATTTTAGATTTGGATTCAAAATCAGAAATTATGAATTTGAATCTATTTCAAATGTTATATGAAATAAATTCAAAAAAAGTACAACTTTGCTTTATTTAATTTGGCCTTATTGCATGTACCCTTATTATAATGAATTATTTTATTTATATATTTACCTTTCCTTGTAAGTTTAATAAAATTATATAAAATAACGTTTAACCCTTTTCGTACTAACGTATTCGAATTTCTACTTCAATGCGTTAACTTACTATGATTCTGATTCAGCTTGTAAAATTAAAAAAGTTAAAGTTTTATGGAATTAGATCAATGAAATTGACTAAAATTGAAATTAATATTTAATAACTCGTAAAAGGGTTAAATTTATAATATTATTTTATAATAATTTTATTACTCACTTATTCAATTGGAGCTTTTAAACAAAATTCAATTACAAAGTGAACACAAAGAGTACAATTTTTACAGTTTTCAAAAGGGTTAAAGATTAATATTTACATATAATTTACAGTGCGTTGGTAACACTATGTATACTTGCATATTAAATATTTATAATGCAACACGTTATAATAATATGTGCATTAATATTTTATTATTTAAGATTGTAGTTATCAGTTAAAGTGCAATTTATTGGAAAAATCTAAATTGCGTTTGATTAGTTAATTGATTAATTTAGCTTGAAATTGATTAATAACGCAATGTGAAAATAAAAATTTTTTTTATCGGTTAATTTAAATTTATTAATTTAATGAATTATTCGAGGTCTATGGTTTTTCGCGGAATTTATTTTCTAATGAATATTGTGTCATATTATATAGCATTTCTCACTGAAAATTTTTTTTAACTTTTATTCAATAAGAGACCTTAAGTCCTAACAAATTAAGGGAATTCAATCGAAGATTTATTTTATATGCAACTAAAACGGAACAATAGTACTATTCTTAGGGGATGATCTGCTAATTGATCTGAGCAGTTAAAACCCAAAATCAAATCAAATCTTTGAAACAGAGGGCTGGGAATTTCAGATTGTACTTAAATTTATATTAAATAAGCCCTGATCATTTTTAAAAACTAGATACTTTTAAATATCTCTAAGTTCAAAAATTATTAAAGTGTTCACATATTTTCATTTTTGTTAAACAGCAGTTATCAGGTTACAAAACCTGTACTTTACTCTATTTTAAATTTAGATTCAAAAATTTTCAAAAATTTCAAAACTTTTAATTGAATAAAGATGGGTTGCTAAAAAGTAGTCAGTATTAAATATTTTAATACTCATACAACTAAAACAACGCCTATAAGTATGCAATTTCTTTTATTTATATACAGTTCCCTACCACATGCAAAGTGATTATTGTTTTCAACTTTTCTAACATAAATATTTGTTATTATTCTGATAAATTCCTATTATATTTTAAAAATACTTTAAGTTTTTTCCCTCAAATTACTCAATTCTGATAAAATTAACATGTACACCTGAAACCACTAAAAACTAACCTCAAAATTTTCCAAAAGATAAAATGACACAATTAAATTTTTGCAATAAAATCATTGCGGTTTTAGTCAAGTTTTCACCTTTAAAAGTCATAATTCTTAAAACAAAATAAAAAAAATAGAACACATAAATTAATGTAGTTACCGTATATGTTTTAGTATGTATATGTGTATAATACATAATAATATATTCGCATTATATATTGATGCTGTTAAAAAGTTTAGATTTTTCCGAAAACGTGAAAATGAACAAATTTATAAAATTTTGTAGAAATTGTTAAGAACTGAACTAAACAAACAAAAAAACTCTTTTAATTCCTTCTTTTTTTACCTGGTTTTTCTTTTTTACCTGTTCGTGGTATTCTTACCTTGTTTTTGAAGTTTTATAAAAAAAAAATTTTTACTTAAAGTTTGAAAGTTTTTTATTTTGGTTTATAGAATTTTATTTATAAAATTTTTTTTTTGGGTAAGTTGTTACTACATATTATGCCAGCATGTACTCTTAGTAACATAGATTGAATTTTAATAACACACGTTTACTTAAAAGTTTATTTAGAATCTTATTTTTTTTTTGCCAAAATAAAGTTTATAATTTAATCAGTATATAATATTCGTATATATGGTCTCTCAAATAATCGATTTTAATAAAATTTTCAAGTTATTTTATATCACTTTGCATTCATTTGAATTATCAAAATGAAGTTGAACATAAAATGAATGGATTTTTTTACAAAAAGAGTTGTGGGGCTTTATATTTTATGCCTAAAAAAGTTCTTGAAAAAGTACGTAAAATAAGCAAGGAATTTCGGAAGCTTTAATTGACAAAAATACTGTTTACAAGTTTAATTAATTATTTAAGTCTAAAATACTTTTCTCAAATTTGCACTCAACTCAAAATCTGCTGAGTTTGTTAGGCACCTCATCTATTAGTCCGAATTTTGTATCCCATTCAGGTAAGGGCAATAAGAGGTGAAGATCTTTCCTAACTACAATTTTTTTATTCTTCCATTCGTCATCTAAATGAATTTAAGTTTATTTGAGAATGCTTCGCAAGTTGAGCTTTTGAGTTACCCTACATTTGAACCTATCTTATTATTTAATTCAAATCCAGTTCGAGTTCGTATGAGATATATATAATCGCGAGATCGTAGCTTAAGGTATGCAAAAACTGGATCTGTACTTTGAAATATGTTTAGTGTTTAACCTTGCTACAACTCCATATAGAATACCTATAGAAAAATAGAAACGAATTTTTGTGTTCTATTGTCCGATGAAGCCAGTGCCATTTTATAGCACCAAAATTTCTCCAAATATTGCAATACTGCATTAAGCACAAATTTTTTAAATATTTATATAAGAATTAAAAAATTAAACAAAGTTGTTCATTATTTTTTAAGATATAATTATGATTACATGTTAGTAGGCAGTTACTAACAATTTTCTAAATTTGCTAAATTTTTTAAATAGATTTAACATCAATTAACATCAAGTCCTGAAATAGAAACCTTAGCTAAATTGTAAAATCAAAGAAAAAAATGATTGCCAGCAACTGTAATACTCACTCTTAGAGAAAAAGTAACTCAGAACTGAGTTATTTTTATCGATTATATAAAATCGTAGTACTCTAAAATATTTTCAGCCTAAAAGTATGCTTCATAGTATATTCTCTTAAACACAACTGTAACTTTATATTACATTCAATTCTAATCTCACCTTTCATCTTACTTGAAAACAACGTGGTTTAGACTTAATATTAGTGAAATTCTTCAATTTAAAAGATATTTCTAATTTCTATCGTATTCCTGTAAAGCTGTACATAGGATTAAAAATTGATAAAAGAAATATATGTATGTTATATTAATAACATCCTGTATAAAAAAAGTTTCGAAAGACCAATAAAAACTTAAAAGAGTTCAAGTACATAAACAATATAATTTTATTTTCATATTACTTGCAAATCGCAGTTTATTATCTATACCTATATATTCTTACTATTTATCTACTTAGAATCATACAAACTAGTTAATCCTTGGCATTTGATTTGAAAATATTGAAAATTTTCAGACATGTGTGTAAAAATACAAAGCAAAATAAATAATATAAATCTTACAAGGACATTGAGTAGTTTAATGACTCGGATTTACAAATAAATAATAAAAAAAAACACGTTTTACAAATAAAACAGTATTGGATCCAAAACAAGATTTATATTGAACTTAATGAAATACGTTAAAGAGAATACAAATAGGTTTTATATTGAATTCGTAAATGATTTATTTATTTTACTTTTAGCACTTTTGGTCAGTAAAATTAGAATAGTATTATATAATATTATGTGTGTGTGTAGATTTATGCATATATGATTATGTTACATAGGCAAATCTGTACACAATTAGTATATATTAACTTAAATGAATAGGTTTAACCCATTTTACGTTTTATTTTCAAATAAAGTCACAATATAACGGTAAAACCTGTTCTGTGTAATGTTATAATAGTTTTACATTGTATTGAATGTGTTTAATCGATTTTAAATATTTTGGAACTTGAAATGACTAGAAATAATACAATTCTTGGTACATTTCAAATAGTAGTACAATTTTCAATTAATTTTACTATTTAACTAATTGAAGTAGTGATTAAATTTCATTGCAATTACCGGTCTTTTGTTGCATATCTAATCATTCAACTTTCGAATGTTTCACTAGCAATTGAAATAGTTTATTAATTATGTATAATTTTAATTAACAGATTTTTATTATTGATATATGAAGCAAGGCCAGTGCGACTCAACCCTTATTTGAAAAAGCCTGCCAAAATATATGAAATTGTTTTAAATATATATGAGCTCCTTGATGTTTCAAACTTACTTCTCCCATTTGAAATATGTGGAATAACTAGTTTTACTAATTTAAAATTTTGAACTCTTTATAACTCTTTAAAGAATTTGTCTGATGAAAATTTTTGAATCCAGTTTCGAAATTCTTCGAACCAAATACAAATTTGGAATTTCGTTGACTAAAAGATTTTTAAATTTCAAACATACTTCAAAACTTGATAACAATGCATTAAAAATCTGCTTTTGTTCAATTGAAAAAAAATATTAAGACTTTAAAAATTTTGCATAACTTTAGGATGAACTTTATTATTTTAAATTTTATTAGAATTTCTAAATTATTTCTGATTTCCTCAAAGAAAATGTCATTTAAAAGATAAAAAGTGATATTAAATATACCAACTGCAAAATCTTTTCAGAAATTGAAGCCATAAAAAGACTAAGAAAAAATTTTTTAGAATTATTAAAACTAAAATAGCAAGTGTTAGAAAACTAATATTATTTTGTTAAAGTTTCAAAAGTATTAAAAAAAAAATACAAAACTTTAAAAGAATATTTACCTAACAAATATTATTTTTTTTTATTTCGCAAATAAAGAACCTTGAACTTCGCCCCGACATAAAGGAAATAGGAAGAACATATTATTAAAAAAAATATTATTTGCTTTAATTTTATTTGTTATAACACAAAGAAAAGCGTTATTAAATGGAAAAACTACCTACTTAAAGTTGTGTGTACATTATAATATAAAAGTAGAAAAATCGTCATAATAAACTCTACAAAATGTTAGTAAATTAAAAAGAAAAAAAACTAATTTTGATTAAATTTAGTTTTTTTTTTTTTTTGTTTTTTCATTTTTCACTAATAAAAAATATTTTTCACGAGAATTTTCTTTTTAATTTATTTTTTTTTTTAAGACTGGAAAAACACTATTTATAAAAAAGAAAATAACTAATATAAACTTAATAACTAAAATGAAAACTCTATTAAAATTTAATTTTAACTTTGACAATTTTTTTTTTTTTTTTAGAGATAGGTACTATACAAGTATTATAAAAAAGTTTATTATGAAAACTTAGATTATATAAATTTATAATTTTTTTTTGAAAATAAAAAAATATTTCATTTTCTTTTAGAACAAAATAATAAAAGTTTCTTTTTATGTGCCAACCATTCGTGCCAAATTGAATTCCACAAATCAGTTTGTTCAAACATAAATTGGAAACGTGTAAAAGATTTTTTTTATTTTAGATTTGGAAATGTTAACTAAAAATAAACTCGTGTGAATTTTAAATTTGAATCCAAATCAATTTAGTTAGATTAATCTAAGACTAGAGCAGGCCCTTAATGGCTTTCATCTTTGAGTTAGTTTATTCTAACATATGTTTAATAGATAGGAAGATTTAGAACTACAATTTCCAAGGGTAAGCTAGGAGTTTCATAACACAAATTAACAAAAACATAAGTAGTGACTTAAGTTTAAATTTTAAATTTCAATTCATTTTTTTAAATTATTTATTTCCCAACTTGTATATATACTATATAGTAAAAATATATATTCATATACATATACATATATATACAAAATAAATAATATTATTTATCCCTTTTGTTGTATATAATTTTGTATTCAATTGAATGAAATACAATTTCCCATTTTGATTGTCATATTGATAGATTAAATGGAAATGTGGGATTTTCCTTTAACAATGAAATGATTTCCTATCAGCAACTTTTAATTTTTGCAATCATATTTGTTTTAAAGTTTCTGACACTTCGTCTGTCTAGTTGTTAAAGATAATTTAAATCTAATGTAAGATTAGGTATGAAATGTTAAAATTTTTAAGTACCACAGATGGATTTTTAAAAATAGAATATACTTTTATGTAGTCACCGTTATAAAACTGCAGCATCCCAATCTGGAAATTGGTTTAATATTTAAAAATATTTATGGCTCTGTTTTTCTTAATAGTTGATGGCTGGGCAAAAGTATTTTTAATTAATTCTAATTCCCTTTCCAACTATGCAGAATTCTCTAACATTAATACAGTATGTCAATTAATAGGCCATGGAGCAATTTAAATTATTTAAGCTTTATAGTGACTAATATTAATGTTAAATGAAAATTTCTTCAAATTTATATTCCTTTTTTTCTAAACAGGTAAGCTTTAAAGACTCTAAAGTAAAACTAAGGGAACATGACAAGTATTATTTCAAACACTTTGTTAATATAAAAGCCGCATTACCTTAAGTTAATAAACCAAGCCAGGCCTCTCAGACTACCTCTTAAATTTTTAGCCTTTAAGTATAATATAATGAAATGCTTTAAACCAAAATTAAGCTTTAAGATATGGCATTACTCCAGTTATGTGACACTATACAAAATGTTTAACCCCTTAACTGCCAAAGGTTATTTTTTTTTTGTAATTCAAAAATGCCTTATTTTGAAAATCCTTCGTTTTACAAAATACCTTGTTTTTCTTATGTTAGGATGCTTGTATTAAATAAAAATTTTTAACAATAAATTATACCTAAAAACCTACTCAAAATTATTCTACAAAACACAATAAAAATATTCACCTTTATTTTGTGAGGTGAAATATGAGAATCAATAACATATAACAAAAATAAAATTATTATTTTATTTTGGTTTTTTTTTTGTTTTTATTTGGAAAAGCCGTCAAAATTTGTTATTTACAAAAAAAAATTAAAAGAAAAGTGATGGAAATATTTTCATATGATATGAATTTTGATCTTCTTGGCTTTTTCTTGTATTCATCAGAATCATCAGAATATTAAAACAAGATTGTTTTTGTTTCCTTCTGAAAAGGTATAAAAGATTTACGGTCAATTTGTTCAAATGAATTTACTAACATGATGTTTTGTTGTTTTTCTTTTGCTTTTCATTGATGATTTTTTCTTTCTTTTTCTCTCATTTTAACTTTTTTTGTACCTGTAAATTTTTGATTATTTTTTTGTGTTCATTTAAAGGTGAATAATAACTTTATTGTGCACAAAAACTGTTTTACATTTTCTATTGAATTTTTTATTTATATCGGATTCAATTTTTTGTTATATATGTACTTTGTGTGTGTGTGTGTATTTTTAAAATGAAATTATTGGTACGCTTTTTATTTAATACAGGGTGTTGCAGAATATTTTAAACTTAAACACATTTTTCAATGTAGGGTCAATACGTCCATTATTGCTCTTTAGGTATATATACATTAAAATATTGTAAGTTTACATTTCCCCTACAACAACAGCCTAAATGTCAATAATCTGAGGTAAATGTAAATACAATTTTCCTAATTTTTGGTCACTTATGAATAATAAAGTGCGGAATAATAAAGCTCTGTAAAACATGGTGCAATTGTAAACAAAATAATATTTCAGAAGGACTTTATTGCGGTTAAATATAAATAATTTGAAATATCTTTGTATTTAAATTTTAAAAAAGTTTTATGAAAAGAAAGCAGGGCTTTTTTAATGAAAGAATGGTATGACTTTTCATAAAATTCTGCCACCATACTTGGTATTGGAGTACTGGATCTCGACTTCACGATATATATTTTTTTCTAATTCTGAACATCATGGACAGCTTCTTCAATATCATCTAGTGAATAGGTTGGTGGTGTTTTCTTCTTAATGTAATTTTTTATTATTCTAAGTGATAATATAAGAAGAAATAATTATTTATATGCATTTACTATCTAATTACAAGAAAAAATTTATTTTTACATTTGCCTCGTTTTTGCGTTTACATTTACCACAAAAATAAAATTTAAGCGTGGTAAATGTAAACCGGTAACAAAAGTTAATTTCTTCATTAAGGCTGGGTGGCACAGTGGTTAGAGTGCCGACTTTCATGCGAGAGGCCCAGGGTTCGAATCGCAGTGAAAGTGAAAAAACTTTTATCTGGTTTTCAACTCGACTTTCAACTCAACCATTCGCCTTTGGATTCAAATTAATGGCTATTTAATAGTTAATAACTATATATCTTTAATAATAAATAAATAAATACAACAACATAAACAAATACAAAATGTAAACAAATATTTCAATTAAATAATATTACTCACTGATATAGAATACCATATAACTATAGTACAAAATTATTACAATATAAACAAAAATATAACTGTATTTATTTGAAAATCTAAGACATTTATACATGTTATAAGGCGTAGCACTTTCTCATGTTTTAAATTGTATGTGGAATTCATTTGATCAGTTCTAATATATGCATATATCTCCCCTGTTCCAACATGCACATATATAGTCAGGCTTTTTAGCCTGTCACAGTGAACAGTTAGCACGTAGAGGTGCCGGCAAAAAAAAAAAAAGCAAGTGCAAATTAAGTATTTTTTTTAAAAATTTAAATAATTTTGAATTCTTTAATGCAAAAACATAGGTTCTTATCTGATTCCACGATATTGAAAAATATTTTTACTTTTTATCTAATTTTATGTCAATTTTTTTGCGACTGTTCGCAATAACAAGAGTTTTCGAATTGAACTTGTGATCTATTTTACATAATATATAGCATGTATATGGTAAAATACTTTCAAACATTTTACATTTTATGTATTTTGTTTTAAAAAATGTTATTACTTGTGTTAGTTTTTAAAAGAGTGTTTTCATTTACCCATTGCTGAGACTTGGACGCATTGACTAGTAAAATTATAAGAAATAATAAACGTTTATCTTTTTTTCTGTATATAATACAAAGTTATTTGATTCACAATAATATTTTAAAAACTTATCCCAATTTCAATTCACAATAATATGTCAAAACCTCTTTTGGACATATTCCTCGTATTAGTTTAACTTTTTACCTTTATAAGTATACATTTTCATGTTAAAGATTTATCTTAAATTTCGGAAAACCTTTTTAGGTACATTTTATTCACATAAATTTCAATATACAATTAGTTCAAATTATAACCTAAATACAAACTTCGGAATTCCACAGTTAATTAAGCTTATTTCTTTTAAACTTTGAATATTTGAACTTTAATTTGAATTTGTAAAATAATCCAGTGATAAAACACCTTGTCTGCATCTTTTGATCTGTATCTTGCATCTTGATTCAAACCTGCATCTTTTGATTTCTTAAATTTAACTAAATGACCATGGTCTTTATTTGATAGTGGGGGATTACGTTGGAGACCTTGGTGATTTAATCAATTTTTACTTGTTTTAAACTTTACTTGTGAGTCCTATGTTTTTCTTAAATAAGAGTTTTCAAATAAAATATTATGATCTGAAAAATTTTGTAACATCCTGTACAAATTATATTTTTCATGAGATCAGTGGTTTTTCCAATATGGTTTTATTTTTCTTTTCATTCTCTGTATTTCATTTTTACTGTAAAACAGGAAGGAAATGGAAGTTTTTTTTTTTTTTAATTTTATATGTAAATATATTGTTAAATTTCACAAACACACAAATATTTAATTTTCTTTTCTAAAATTTTATTTTCCATTTAATTTTAAATAAAATTTAAACATATCAAAAAAAGGTACAAAATTAGGTTAAATTTGAATAATATTTTTATGAATTGATTGAGAAAATCAAAATAAAAGAAACAAAAAATATAATCTGGATGAAAATATTGAAAGCTCAATTGTCTTCGATTGTCTTCTATTGTTTAGTCTCAAATCAAATGTTTTATCAGTTCAGTTTGAATGTAACCTCATTCATGTGAACTTCTGTTTTTAGTTACTGACAGTGCAAAATACAGCAAGAGAAATATTACCAAAATTCTGAAGTAGAACTGAACTATTCAAAAGATCAAATAACTAAAAATAGTCTGAAAGCCTTAGAGGCCTCATCGTTATAATGACTTGGTTTAATTGAAACTGATTCTTCCGTAAAGACTTGAATTTAATCCGAGGCCTTAAAAAATTAAATAGCCAATGCGATGTGATTTCGTTCCGTACTTATAATCAAATTTTAACAAATCGGCTGTGTGGGTCGGTTTTTGTCCCAAATTCAAATTACACGATATTATGATTTAAAATATAGGGAATTCAAAAAAAAATGTATAATTTCTTTTATTGTTATTTAAAATCAGGGAATGAAAATCAATAAAAACCATTTCACCTTAAAGGCAACAATAAAAGATTGACCCTTTTGATTAAACTATTAAAAGCAACCTTTTTACCTTTCCTTTGATTTTCAATTTTACCTGTAATTGTTTTTAAATTTATATTTATTGCTTAGGAAAAAACAATTCAAAATACACAAAACTCCGACACAATGATTCTTAAATTTGAGATTTAAATCCGGGATTAAAAAAAAAATAAAAAGGTTAAGCTTTTTTATTGTTCCAGGTTGTGTGCGAATCTAATTTTTTTTATTCAAAAATTATATTTTTATATTTTTCGAAATTAAACGAATAGAATTTCAATTTTGGATATTCAATAAAAATAACTTTGGTGTTCAAATTAGGAGATTTTCCACAAAAAAAAAATACAAAATGCGTCAGTAAAATTTTTTAGAAATTTTTTTTAAAATGTAAATTTAATTTTTAAATATTAAAATTGGAACTCAAAATTTCTTGATAAACGTTATATTTAGAAAGGGTGAGTGTTCGATATCCTTAATATTTAAATCCTGTACAGTTTCAATGGGCGCCATTCTAACCTTTTAAGTCCCTCTTACAGAAAAAAAAAATTTGTTAATTTTTGAAAATGGGTCGCCACAGTCTGTAATTTAACTAATTTTAAAATAAATGGAACTGATTCAAAGTGACCAGCCTAAGGTTTTTCCTAAATAATCTCATAACTCTGATTTATTCAGTTCAATAATCATTTTTGCGAAATAATATTCAATCAATTTTAATTAGTTAGACTTTATAGGATTGGATACACTGATTATAGGTAATTTTAAATATCATATTAAATTTTTGTAGGTGGATAAATTACGCGTTTCGCTGTTTAATTTAAAATTCTAATATTTTAGATGACGTATTAAATTTTATAGGATTAAATTTATTACCTTTTAATAGAAATTCCATTACCACATAACAAATTCCGTTGCACAGTTTCAATATTTGAGTGTAAATTGACATACACATATTGAAAATATACCACTTTTGGTAAAAAGAATGAAACTTATCATCTTTGTGATTGATTGAAAAACTTATTGAAAAAATTAATAACTATTTATTAGATATAGTATTACGAAATCCATAAAGGACTCTTTTTTTTAAAAAAATATTTTGGATTTAAATATTTTATTCAAGTGGAACTTTTGGAAACTGAAAATTTCATTGAAAAAAACGAATCTTTATCAAGACACTATAATGATAAATCGAAATCTAAGCCGTTTTAAATTATTCCATGAGTATAAAATTTTGCATTCCATAGTCATTGGAATTTAGTTCTACTTAACAAAAAGTATTTTTACTTATTAATATCGTATTATTATTCTTATCACTTATCAAATTATTGAACACAAAATTCTTGAAAATTCTTACAGGACTAGGTAAGGACTAAAATAACCATGAGTTCTAAAAAAAAATTTTAGTAAAGGGATAAGATTTAACAACAAAATACACTCGTTAATATTATCTAGGACTACTCGTTTTGTAATAAAAAAAAATTATTACAGAACGAGTACAAAAATTAGGTACAACCTTGGGTTCTAACAAAAAATTTTAGAAAAGTGACAAGATTTAACAACAAAATGTATTCATTATTATTACCTACGAGTACTCGTATTATAATCAAAAAAAATCATTACAGAACGAGTAAAAGGATTAGGTATAACTTCGAGTTATTACAAAAAAATTAAATAAAGTGATAAAGTTTAACTACAAAAAGTACTCATTATTATTACCTACGAGTACTCGTTTTGTAATCACGAACATTATTACAGAACAAGTACAAGGATTAGCTTTAACCTTGTATTTTAACAAAAAACTCAAATAAAGTATTAAGGTGCAATAATAAAATGTACCCATTATTATAATCTACGAGTACTGGTTCTGTAATCACAAGATTCTTATACATGAACAGTTTTCCATACCTCGTTTTGTAATCTATTTATTTCAACCAATTGGTTATTAAAGTTATAATATTCAATATTAGTAATTAATATAAGTACTGATCCAATAACAATTTTTTTTTATTAAAAACTTAAAGGTAAAATTTTGGGGAAAAAAAATTACATGGTTGTATAATTTTAGGTTAATATTGAAAATTTTCATGATATTTTTTTGAATAATATATGATTCGTGAAATAACATTTATGTTATGGTATAATATAATTAAGTACTTATTGTAATATTATACTTAAATATTAAATTTTTACATTTTTTTCTGTAGAATCGTTTCAATTCGAGTGCGTCATTAGTTTTAAATATTTAAATAGATAGTATGTTTAACATGCTATTTAATATATTCGAAAATTATGTGATTACGTAGAATTGAAGAGGGGATTGGAACGGTATAACATATTATTTGAATTAACTAATAACTACGTTTATATGTAATTAAATATCAATTCGATATAGAAATTTATCTTTCGGATTATTTATAAATTTTATATTTAAACAGTCTGGAAAATAATTTAACAGATCACATATAAAAATAATGATATAGGCTACTTTTCTCTCAGAAACTCCCTATGATAGAAAAAAAAAAAACAATCAGTTAGAAAGGGTTAACATTAAGATTTTTCTAAAACCTATCAATTATATCTACAAATACATTCGGAATAATATATATTTTATTCGGAATAATTTTATAAATGTTTCGAATTACATTCAGTAAAAATTTTAATTCATTTCCGAACACTGTACCACTAAATGAGTTCACAAATTCAAACAATTCCAAATTAGTTTTGGTTCAGCATTTTTAACAAATCAGCTGATTGGCACAGTAAAGTAAGAATGCCAACCTCTTATACAAGAGTCTCGTACTCCAATCCTATTTAAAGTGAATAGTTTCGATTTCTATTATATTTCTATATATTTTTCTAAACTATTCAACTTCTTTGAAAAGCCTACAACAGAATTTTAATTGCATTTTTGCTCAATTAAAAAAAGCCCAATTAAAATACAAAATAACAAATTCGGAATTCCTAAATGAAAACTTAAAATTTTTTTCATGTTCCTACTTTTCCTTTCATATATTTTTATTTTTAAGGAAAAGTTATTGAAAGCAAAATTTTTAATATTCTTATTTTTTCATTTGTATTCCGTTTTCAAAAATTTTTCGTTAACGTCAGAATTTTGTATTTTTTTTTTAACAAAATAAAAAATTAGAAAAGGAAAAGTATATAAAAAAAAAATATTTACAAATTTACAATTTTTTTTTTTTTTTTGAATTTTTTGGACACGAAGTACAAAGAAAGTAGAGTAATCTTTAACTAATTTACCAGTAGGTACTTATATTAAATTACAAATATTAACGTTTTTTAAAAAATGCATTAATTAAATTTCAGACTTAGTATCTTTATATGATTAAGTACTGCAGTACTTCTAGTCTAATGCTTTTATTTGTATAAATATCTATATGTAAGCCTAACACCTCAAACCAGTTTTATCATCTATAACAAAACGGTACTTTTAATTTAGGTAAAAAATACGGTTTATTTAATCAAAACTACCCACTTTTTGTTGCGATTGTACTAAATGTTCCCTGTAAGAGTGCATAGACCTGATGTAGCTATTATGATAAATATTATTGTGTTGCTGGAACTCCACAACCATAATGTTCTTGTAAAATTCTCCAACCTATAACCTATCAAAATTCATGACAACTTTCTCAGTAGTAATTCTTTCTATACTAATCTTCATAAATCTACGTTGCCAAATCTACATTGCATATTCTGAAAAGTCAGAATGACAAACATATGATGCTATTGCATATTTTCTGATCTGATCAGGTATTTTTAATTCTGAATGTTTGTATAGCATATCGGTTTGAGTACCGGTGTCTCATTTAAAGGGTTCTGGTTTGAATTACAGTAAAATTCAAAAATTTATTCCTCTATAATTCGTCATTGGGCCTAAATTAATGGAATGACTATAATTCATACGTTCGTATCGGTAAAAAATAATATATTGAACTTAAGAAAAGCTTTTGATATGATAATATAGGAACAAATATTTTAATTAATACTTACAACTCACAGATATATAAAATATGTAAATAAAATTTTCACTTAATATCATATAACTCAAATATAAAAGTATTACAATATAAACTTACTATCAACATATGATTAAGTACTGCAGTACTTTTCGTTAAGTACTTGTATATAAATTTATTTTAAGATCATTTATAAAGATAATATTGTTACTTTTTCAGTACTTTCCCTTACTTTTGAAAATGTACCTATGGTACATACAACCTTCAATTACTCAAATGTTTGAAAAATTTTATGTATGCAAAAACATATATCTAGACATACCGGAAAGTTGACAGATGAACACTCTCTTATATTTAATTTTCTTATAGTCTGCTGGTTGTTATATTTTACTTTTACAGGAGACTTTTCATTTAATATTTTCTATTCCCAAAATTAACTTTTTAACCTTGAACTTTTCATTACAAATGAATAATGTTCAATTTTGATATTTTTCTATTAATATTTCTTTCTCTTTCGTTAGTCATTTTGTAAATGATGATTTTATTTTCTTTTTTTTCTTGTTTACAAAATTTTTCCATTTTCCGTTGCTTTTGATTTTTTTTTGTTTTATTTTTTTTTTACATTAGTATGATGAAAAATTATTGATTGAAAAATATGAAAATGCACAACAAAAAATAAATAGAAAAATTGATTTTTTTTTCAAATAAATGTTGCTTACTTTAAATGTTTATATACAAAATTAATAATAATTAGCAGTATAATATGTTTAATGACATTTAGAAAGTAAATAATATTTGTAATAAAATTTTAATTGAATAATATAACTCACAGGACATTAATGAATGTTTCCTACAAAGTTTAAATAGGAGTTTGTGGAATTACTGAAAACCGATTTTACAACATTACCTTAAAATATTACAATTTACTGACAGGTCTCTTATTTATTTATTAATTTGTTTGGACCGGTTGCCATAAGGGCATGTGGGCCACTCCATTACTGCTATAGGAAGAAACACTACTTAGTATTAATCGTATGCAGTACTAGTATCTACTTACATTCATAACAGATTGTGGTTTATAGAATTTATGTAATAAAATACCAAAAAATGTAACCATAGAGATTTGGAAGTGAAGTTCTGGTATACAATATTTGAAATTTTTAATATTTTACAATGAGTCACTTATTTAAAGAAAAGTCTAGTAATGGATTTACAAAATATTATAAAAGAAAAAAATCAAACCAATTCTTTTTTATTTACAATGCTATTATATTTATTTAATAAAATAATATCATTAATATGCTTTTTTTACTGCATTGTCTATCATAAATGAATTAATCTGAACATTCGTTAAAGTTGTAATGAATTGAGAACTACAATTTCCCGCACTTTCCTTTTTCCATTCGGCACCATTGTTTATAACACCCCAAAGATGATAATATATCTGGTTATCAACAGTTTCTGGAATTAAAAATCCACCACCACTATCACCTTCACAAACATTATTTCCTTGAATTGTTTCAAGGCAAAATTTATCTTTAGCATATTGCGGATGTATTATTTTTTTTTCATTGATACACGTTTCACTATCTACTGTATTCAATTCTACAGATTGTAATTGTGATGTAAAATAACCATTATTTGTAATACCCCAACCGGCTATTACACCCATTTTTCCACTTTGGATGACATATTCTTCTCTTTTATGTCTCGACTTAAAGCAAGCAGGTTTTACAAAATTATTAAATTTAATATGATCATCAAGTACTAAAACGGCCAAATTAGATGCAAAAAATGCCATATTATACCTAAAATCGAAATAATATCAAAATAAAGTTTACATATTTTTTAAAAAATTGAATATTTTACAATGGTGATTTTTCCATATGAACGATATTTCTTATTTGAATATTATCATTTAATTCATTGGCTGCATAAAAGTCCCGATAATATTTCCCGGCTGTTACAACAAAATCAGTTAAATTTGTTGTTCTTGAATATGGATTATCAAAAAAGCAATGAGTTGCAGTTAAAACAATTTTAGAACGAAGTAATGTACCAGCACATACATATTCATAATTATCATTTAGAATTTTTTTATATATACCAACAGTCCATGGTACTTGACTAATTTCAGTAATACTAATCATATCACTAAAATTATCTTCTTTATCAATTGTACCACAAATTTGTTCACATTTTAATGGTAAATCGTCCCAATTTCCATCACTTTGACAAAATATTTCCTCTTTACCATTTTGTTCCTTCACTTCTTTATATCCTATTTCACATCTAATTTCAGCTTTAGTTTCAGGTTGAGCTTCATCATTACAAGATACTTCATATCCTTCATATGTACAAACAGATTGAATTGTATGATCTACTAAAGGTTGACAGTTTTCTAAATTAAAAAAAAAAACCAAAATTAATTCTTCTTACCTAGATCTGATACTATTTAAAAATTTAAAAAAAAAACTTATTCGAACTTATACACTTTGGATGTTCATTAACCCATTGATCTCCAATACAAAAATTTGTTGTTGTTTCACCAATTAAAATTGAACCCTTAGTACATACATAATCAATAGATATTAATGATTCAGCATTTGTATTTGGATATAATGTTGTATTATCCGCTACATCCACTAAAGTTAAGAAATTATCAATTGGTACAAAACATTTTGGTTCTGGTTTTATTATCTCCGGTTCAAATCTTATGCAATTAATTATACAATTGTTATTATTATCACATTCTATTCTATTTGATATACAATCATGATATCCATAATTGGGATAACGTTGTTTTTCACATATATCAATTATTTCATCAGAACCATCAGCACAATCAATTATACCATCACACCAACTATAAGGATGAATACATTGGCCATTATTACATCTTTTTCTACCAAAACCACATTTTTCAGCAGCCTCTAAAATATACAATATATATTTGGATAATATTCTCATAATTTGTGTTTTGAGTTTTCGAAATTTACCAGAACTTTGGAAATTATTAAGAAAATATAATAAACTTAAGAAAATAAGAGAGAGCTTCATTTTAAAATATTGCAAGCGATTAAAGTGTTCTTTTTATGTTTTATATACAGTTGTTACTAAATTATTCTAATTTATGCATAAATTCTGTTTCTTTTGTAGTTGACGCACTTAAACTTAACCTTAAAGTATTATATATTAAGTTCCCTTTTAATTATAAGTGAAATGTGGAGTTAACAAATGCTTTTTTATTTTTGCCTTTTGGTCTAAGAAAGTTTACTATTTTTGTAAGTTCCTTAATTACAATATTATCATTGAATATTTCTTAAAAAAGCTTGAACTGAATAATATTTCCATGCTTTTACAATTATAAATAAAATTTTAAAATTTTTAATTCAATGTTTGCAAACTAATCATTGAATACTGAATGAAAATATGAATCATATAAACATCGGAATATGAAAAAAACTTGATTACCTATGCTTAGTTATAGGTTTTACCTAACAGCTGATTTCAATACAATAAAAAATTTAATAAATAAAAATATAATTCATTACAAATATTTGGTATATTTCAAAAATGTTTTCCAATAAAAGTATTATACGACTTCACAAAAATTTAATAATGCTTATAAAAACATATAAATTCGTCATATCATAATATCAGTCATATCATTATAAATTATTTTATCGTATATTCTAAAATATAATTTGTATCTAATTCTAAATTTTAAGTATTTAAATTCTAAATTTTTAATAATTTAAAATCAAATTCACGTACGATTTAAAATTACAATAAATTTTCAAAATAAAACATAATAAATGTATATATATAAAAATATATGTATAAATAATATCTATATTTCACATTTATTTATAAACAATTACAACAACAAATTCGATAAAAAAAAACAATTACAAAACTTCAATCAATATTCAATTCACAATAGTTTATCTTGACAAGTTCTCTCTTTCTCTCTCTCACAAATAATTCCGAAATTTAAAGTTAAGTTTAAACACGACGCCGTCACCTTCAACTTTAACTGTTCCACACAGTTTAACTGTTTTAATATTTTAAGAAAATTTATTTTGATGAGCTTTTAAGTTTTTTATGCAAAAGATTTTTTTTCTTTTTATATGACAATTTTTGAAAACAGGTTTTATATAACTGGTCTCTCTAAAAATAAAAGCTCTGCTTATAAATTTAACGGTAGTGCAGTTAATGATGAAAATTACTCAAATTTTTTAATCGTATTATGAAATTGCATTAATTCAAAAATTTTTAATTGTACTGAAGTGATTGATGGTGACTGGTGAGTAATTAGAAAAATAATTAAATAAATTTCCTTCTAAATTGAGGTGATTATAAAATATTTTACAGTATTTTGGTGTCTACACATTAATGAAATGTTTATACGAATATTTGGAAGATTCCAACTCTTTATGAGGGTGTTTGAGCCAATATTTCATTAATTAAAAAAAAAAAACTGATGACGTATATTGTTTTGATTATAATAGGTATAATTAATTAATTCATAATTAATTTAATAAAAATTTGTTTTTTTTAGTAAAATAGTGATTAGTGAAGAAAAAACAGAAACTATCAACAAAAACTGGTTATTGTAATTCAAAATTTTAAAAATCTATTTTCACATATTGATCACAATTATTAAAATTTAAAAAAAAAGTTTAATTTTTGTGTTTTTTACTAAAAAGTTTTGTAATATATTTTATTAATTGTAGGTTTCAACTAAAATTTATAGTTTTAAAATCTTATAAAAATTAAATTTGTATTTAAATTGTAAATAATGAATGAAAAATTACGAACTGTTCTAAAATTTACTAGTGTTATAATGTTATACAAATCAAATTGAATTGACTAATACAAATAAATACAACAGAATTATTCAAGAATTTATTACGTCACAGTAGTATTATATTTAATTTATATTTTTTTTTTATTTATTTATAAACAGTCTCTTACCTAATAGAATATTATGAGAGATTTCAGGCATGGCAGGTTATACTATGTATTAATTTGTAATTTTTATATTTTCTTATACATATTTGGTCACCATGGAGATTTTTAAAGAAAAATTATTTTTCAATAATTTTTTTGTTTTTTCAATTACATATTTTATGACTGAATTGAACCCACTAAATTGAACCCGCACGCACACACTCTCGGTTAATCATTCAATTCCTGCCCACTACACCGCCTAGCTCTCAGCCGATTTTTATATTCCGAATTTAACTTGAAAATAAATTTAAACAGATAAAAACATTTCATACGAAAAAGTCAAAGAGATTACAGATTAAAACTGTTTTTATAATGAATTTCTAAAAATAGAAAGTTATTTTAAAATATCAATATTATAAACATTGATAATGCCCAAAAAAAATAATGGGATTTCCTTCTTTAGGGCCAGTTTCACCGCTTATAGATAAACTGGCTGATAGACTATTCAGAACTTATCTTATAGATAAATCATAAATTTCTGTTTCACAACTGTCTGATATCCCTATCTAATAGATAAAGTTTCTGATAATTTATCAGCCACCTTATGCTGTAAATAAAATTTTATCTGCCAGATAAAACTTTTATTTTTGAATAAAATAAAATTTTTTTTTTTTTGAATTTTTGTAATTAAAACAAAATGGATTTATTTGAGTACTTAGAAGATGAATTTGATGAATATTTTAATAATATACCACATTTACGTAGATCACGCATAATTAGAATACGGCCAAATTATTATGAACTACTTGATGATGTTGATTTTAGATCAAGATTCAGATTAACTAAACCGGCAGTTAGTTATATATTGTCTTTAATACAAAATGAAATAAAAATGTCAACAAATTTGTAAATTTTAACTTAAATTCTTCAAGAACAGAAAAAATTAATATGTTTATACTTATTTCAGTTACTCTGCAATATCACCAAGAAATAGATTACTATTAGGTTTACGTTATTTTGCAACAGGGTGCTTTTTGATTGTGGCAGGTGATTTCAATGGTGTCAGCAAAGCATCTGCTTCAAGAATAGTAGACCAAGTATCTAAAGCAATAGCTAAATTAAGACCTTCCGTTGTAAAATTTTCGCCAATTTTTCAAGCTCAATTTTTCTTTTCAAATGTTCAAGCTGTAGTAGACGCGAAATTGAAATCTTCCGACATTGTTGCTAGGTGTCATGATCAAACAATTTTCAATAATGCCTTTATAAAACAGAGACTAATAAATCGAGAATTTGGAAATTGTGTTACTTTAGGAGACAATAGGTTATGAAAATAAAAATTACTTATTAACACCTCTTCACACTGCCATCACACCACAAGAAAAACTTTATAATGAAGCCCAAATAAGAACAAGAAATACGGTAGAAAGAGGTCTTCCGTCTCCTCTTGACTGAAATTTACAGCCCTATCTCTTTTTTTTAACTTCTCCATTATGAAATTAAATTTTTGTTTGTTAAGTTTCGTATTTATATTTTTAAAAAATTTATGTTTGAAATTTTTTATTTTTGTATTTATATTTTGTATATTTTTTAAAAATTTAGTACATTTTTAGTACAAATTCATCCTAAAAATATACAATTTTATAACGATTACGTTATCCAAGAGATAAAGTTATCAGCCAGATAATTTATTATTAAGTTTGACTGTGAAACTGAAACAATATTATCTAATACTTTTATCTACCAGATAGTTTATCTAGAAGATAGCTATCTAGAAGTTTATCAGAAAGCGGTGAAACTGGCCCTAAATATTTTTTTTGTCCAAAAATTTAATATTGAAAAAAACTGGTTTCTAATTACGATATTTAGGTTTTTTTTTCCGGATATCGAAGTTTCATGAAATCATGAATATAAAAAAGCGCGCGACTGTTTTTATTTTATTAATCAGATCATTCACCCATTTTGAAGGAAATTTTTTATAATATAATCTCTCTAATTATCAATTCTGAATTTCCGATTTTTTTTTGTTAAAAATTCTCTAAATTCGTATGAATTTGTGATGTCATTATCAAAAACGATTTTATGCATTATTGATAAGCAATTTACTTCTGTTGAAAGTCATCATCGCAAAATATTCAAGTTTCAACAAATTGAAGAAATCTAAACAGCTATTGATGGAAATACGAAACTTCTCCTTCTAAGGGTTGCGTAAGCAAGGGTTATGCAAGCCTTATTGCACAAGGTGTTTTATTTAATTAAAATATGAACCTGAACTCACCTTTTATAAAATGCGACGTACAAGAACAATACTTTAAATACGACATATTGACAAATATACTAGATATGACATTTAATCCTTAAAACAGAGGCAGAAAAAAAAAATCATACATAAAATAAAAAAAATAAAATTAAACAATATAATACCGTTATGCAATTTATAAATGATTGCAAAAAAAACGATTTGTGAACATCCTGTGGTTCAGAGGTTGCAAATTTTTAAATTTTCCTTAAATAAAAATTGCTGAATATCACTAAGACGACGTATCACATGGGAAGTATTAAATTTCCTTCTGGGACGTAATACTTAATATATAAAATATTTATATATAAAATTATAATATATAATTTTTTAGTTGTCAGACCTATATTTAGTATTATAATTTTTATTCTCTATTTTTCATTCACCTATACATATAAACATAAAATATATTTATACTTTAATGATTTGTTTATTTAAATTTTTTTTTTCAGGATATTTTCCTTTACATTCTGAGCACTGTTTAGTCTGGATATGTTTAGATGTTTTATTTTGTACAGCTAGTATTATGCATTTATGTACGATATCAGTGGATCGATATTTATCATTGCGTTATCCGATGAGATTTGGACGCAATAAAACGAGACGTCGTGTTACATTAAAAATTATTTTTGTATGGTTGTTATCAATAGCAATGAGTTTACCACTTAGTTTAATGTATTCAAAGGTAATTTTTGTCATTGATAAATTTTGCTTTAAAATTAATAAATTTTCCTTTCCGTTTTTTATTTTTTCATGAATGATTTTTTTTTTTTAATTTTATTGTTTTTTTCGGTTTTTAGAATATATTTAGGATGCGTTTATTACAAAACATTTTAGATTAAAAAAAAATTTAAATCATTAAAGAAACTTGATAAAGGTTGATTACTACACCTCATATGAGCTAAGTCAAGAATTCTATTATTTCAAAACTATCATGATGACACGAATAGATAGATCGATTTATTTTTCGATATTGACCCGATTCGTTTAAGTCTATATTTAAAGAATCTAATTCTATGAAGGCACAATTAACGAAGAAGATTTTAGTTACCCTTGTCAACTTTTAAATTTTACCCTTGAGTCCATATCTAGCTAGAATGTCTAGATCGAGATATATCTCGAAAAGTCTCATATTTTTGGTATTTCGTCCAAATATTTTAGTCACTTGCAACAGGACTTAACAGTAATCCATAGATTCTTTCAACACATGGAATGAACAAATATATTGTAGAAATTTTGAAGTCTATTCCTACATTCCAAACAATGGAGAATATCTTTTTAAAAAATTATATGAGCTTCCTTAAAATAAAACGGTTATAGCGGCAAATTGAAAGCGTGATTGGAAAACAAGGTCATTTACTTTCACGATCTATAATAAAGCTAGACCATCACCTACATTAATTTTTAGAACCTATTCGACTGCAATTTCCATTACAAAACATTAAGATATTTGTCCGCCATTTATTATCTAATACAAAAATTAGTTTTATATACATGATACATATAATTTTCATTTGATATATTGAATATTATTTATTCTTTATACATTAAGTTTCAAATCATATTTTTATATCTTCATTATACGCTTCAACGTTATATCTTAATTTTCAATATTCACTGGAAGAAAAAGAAAAAAATTTTCCAATTTTCATTTAACAAAAAAAAACAAAGGGCAAAGGCCAAAAAAAATTTTACTCTCTTTTGCACTTTAAAGGATCAATTCATATAAATAGTAACAACAAATTGCATCATATAAGAAAAAGGGATTTGTGCATAACATAAAAAATTCTGTAGAAAATATCTTTTTTTCATAAATCATAAATTTTCCAATTTGTTTTTTTTTTTTTTGCTTTTGTAAAAGGATTCAATTTCGAAAAATAATATCCTTTAAAGAATAACGGGGAAATTGTATTTTTTTTAAAAATAAATACAATTGATTTGATTTTCTTTGTTTTTCAATTTGTAAATGTATTTGTTAAAGGAAACATGAATTATTTTTTTTTAAATTTAAAATAAATAGGAATTAAATGAATAGTTTTCAGGGTGCAACTGATATTGAGTGGTATTTAGTTTTATATGCTACTGATCCCTTCATTTGGAGATTTTTTCAAGGAATTGTAAAAGAAACAATTGACTTATTTATAATCCTAAATAATTATTTTTTAATGCCAGTCTGATATTGATTATGATTTAATATGTGAAGGAAGCATCTATCAGTTTATTAATTAATTTAAGTTTATATATATATATACATATTTTAATTACATATTTTGGTTACTAAAATAACTCAAAAGTCCACTTCCTTGCTTGGTAAACCGATGACAATAACTCTATTTAGGTTGCAGGAACCAAGGTGTTTGAAAAAGGTTATTATTAAATTTAATTCACAAGTATATATATATCTTAAAATATTATATAAATATATATATCTTAAAATATTATATAATCAATTTGACTTGACATTACTCCAACATCAAATACAAACAAATAAGTTATTCGAAAAAATTATTCAACTAATTCACCTATCAGCGCTTTCATATGACATTTCAAAATCTTAATGATGAAAGGCTTAATTTAGAACAATTAGAACAATACTAAAGGCAGGATTTCACTTCAAAACAGAAGAATTACCCATTTTGATTATGAAAATACTTTGAACTATTACAAAGTGAATACAATTAACACTGAAAGCAAATGTTCGATTTAATAGTCTAATAAATTTCAATAAATCGATTAGACCGGACGATAGCAAAAATTTAAAGACATATAAAGAATTTTGTTTTTGAATCCCCTTATGTCCCTTTCCAAATTCTCTTTACAAAAATCTTTATTACTCTTAATATTTAATTATTCTTAAAAGCATGAAAAGTCTTTATTCTGCTATAGTCGAGCACCGAAAGCTAGTATTAAAAAATTAATTGCTAATAATAATAATAATAATAATATGTTCCTTTATTATACCCTATTCACACTATGGGCTTATAACATGCTATCAGCGTTAACTTGTTATATAGTTGTAATAATGTTCTATAACTGGAATATTGTATGAAAAAAAGCTGTCAAGTATAATATGATAATAACTAGTTATTCAGTATAACATGCTATTTAAGGTTGTATACTTAAATTTTTTGAGATAATCGGATCTTCATATCCCTTAAATGATTTTTTTATCATTTTCAAAATTATGATTTGTAAATAAAATTTTTTTTATAAACAAACAAAAACGTCAAATAAAACTTTTTTATTAAAACGTCAAAATATTATTAGTAGTGTGAACACAAATTTTTATAACATGTTATACGATCGCTATAATACCCTATTCACACTAAGCGAAAGTAATATGTTATAGTCGTCATATTTCATGTTAATAACAATTCGTTTCAGACTACGTTTTTAGTTGTTAAATTTGACAGTTTTATTTATTAATACTTTTTATCAAAGAAAATTTTTTACATTTCTGTATTGTTTTGTTTTTAAAAAATTATTTTTCAAAATAAATTTGAAATTGATTAAAATTAAGGGATATCAAATTCATAAAAAATTGATAAAACGAAAAAATATCGATTATATTAAAAAATTGAAGTACACAACCTTGAAAAATAACATGTTAAACCGAGTAACGTGTTATTTACACAATACTTTTGACAACTTTTTTTCATACAAATTTCTAGTTACTTGGAAATTTTAACAACTAAATAACGCGTTAACGAAGTTAACATGTTACTTTCGCGTAGTGTGAATAGGTTATAACATTTTATAGATACGTAGTATAACATTGTATATTGCTCCCATTTTCATATATCGAACTTTAATTTTCGAAATTAAAAATGTTTTTAAATAAATTTAAATGGAAAAATTTTATATTTAATATACAAATATATATTTTGAATCATTTTTTTTTTTTTCAAAAGTATATTAAACAAACAATTTTATTTATTAAAATATATTTATTTATTTAATATTAATATTAATATTTTAAATTATATATTTTTTAATTTAGTTAAAATAAATGACAATCAAACATTAGAAAATAATATTAAATGTAGAGAAAAAAAAAAACCATATTTTCTAATTTCCTGTGTATATAAAATTTTCTAATAAATTTTTTTTTTTTTCTATTTATTTTCTTACTCTTTCTAAAATTTCATTTGCAAAATTGCTATTACAACAAAAACAACAACAACAACAACAACATAATCAACTAACAACATTTAAAATGCGTCGTTGAACAATAAAATATCGCTGTTTTTAACACGGATAACAATAAATAATAAAAAAAAAAATATAAAAAAAAACAAAAAATTATAATAAAATATATTCAACACACTGTATAACTGTAATGGTGAAATTATGGAATTTTATGAATGGAACGAAATGAATTTAATTTTTTTTTTTCATATTTTATAAATTGAAATTAATTTATTCTATATTACATTTACATGATGGATAAATTGAAAAAAATAATATAATGGATTTTCCTGGTTTTGGACTCATTTTCTAAATAAAAAAAAAAAAAAAAAAATATTGGCCTTGACTTTCGCTATGACTTTCATTATATTATATGAAATGGATTTTTGCTTTTTTTTTAATAATTACCGTAATAATTGAAATAATCAACAAAACAACAACCATAACATCTTTATTCAACATTTTAATAAATAATTTATGGAAAAAAAAAATTATTTATGGAAAAAAATCGCCTTAATCACGTAATAACGATTATATCATAATGATTATCAATAATTTGCATTTACAAATATACAAAATTGATTTAATTAAATAAAAATATTAAATTAATAATTACTGATTATAAATAGAATCATGCATCTGTATTAGTGAATGGTACGTGCCAAATACCAGATCCTGTTTATAAATTTTTTGGTTCAATTGTATGCTTTTACATTCCGCTCGGTGTTATGTTACTTACATACTGTTTAACTGTACAATTATTAGCTAGACAACAACAAAATCTTGGTGGAACAAATCCACCACCAACTGGTGGATGGGCTAGTGGATGGCTTGGTCAAACTCCCGGTTTAGGTAAGTACAACTTGATATATTTATTATAATAATCATATATAAAAATCATATTTTATTTGGTTCTAATGTTTAACAGATTGTTAACTTTTTGTTAATTGAATTCATTCAACAACTTTGATTATAATTAATTCAACTGGTTCGGCTTCCTTAAAAATTTATTGATATCGAATTCTAAAAAAATCCGTGATCAATAATCTGGATTTAAATTTTCATTTAAACGAAGGGATGGAAAACTTAGAAAAGAATTATGGGCTGGTCCTTTGGGTAGTGTGCAACTTTAACATGCTAAAAATCAACCCTTTTTGAACCAAACTTTGGGAAGGAATCTGTGATACAAATGTACAGTTTCGTTACAGGGATTTGGGATATGGAATGATTTTGGGATTATAGTGGGGGTATTATTCGGATTGTTGGATTTTAGTGGAAATATGGAAAATTGGACGGGATATTTAGAAGAAAGATGTTAATGATCTTTTTAAATTCAGTTAAATTGTGCACATATACATTGTCAACTTTGGGAAACACATTTGGTGGAATACAGTTCCATAAACATCTTGAGCATTTGACAAACGAATATTCGTATATATAAAAGCCGTATTACTCCAGTTGGTTAACTCAACTGTTTAGACTCATTTCCAACCTGTTGTCCTCCTTGTTTTTCGTTGCAAAATCTTGAGCGGAGGCTTTAATTGTTTAATTTCTTTAGAACGGGTGTTAGTTCTTACAAGATATCCAAAAGACACGGCCTGTAACCCTACTTCTTCCTCAAATTAATGAACAATTTCTAATTTTTTTCACTCGTTCATGGGCATGGACTTAACTTACTTAACTATAAAATAAGTATATGAATGATTAGTAGCACACGTTTATATGTTCATTATTTTGATAATTTGAAAAAATAAAGAGAGATTATTTATAAAAACCCAATATTTGTGGCAGAATCAATTATTTTATTCGACCAAATTAAACTATACTTTACGTGCATAGATTAAAACTAAAATAGGATTTTTATTATACATACTTAGATTTTATATGAAATATGTAGGTTTTAGTCAATAAACATTATAATTATTATAACCACTTTTTTTTTTTAAAAACATGTATTTTAAAACACCACATAATAAAAAATGTTTTAAAAATAGTTTAAAATATCCAAAATGTTTTTTTCAATATGCTTATGGTTTTGCTTCGTGTTTAAATAACACTTTATTATCCATCTATTACCAAAACCACATTTCTGGCTAGAATAATAAATATGGAAATGGAAAATTTTTATTTTACCAATTGCACTCACATACAGTATTTTTTAATTTTAAAATTTTTAAATTTTGGAATATTAAAAATTTAACTTATAATTAAGATATTTATAATTCGTTGCATCCGTATTGTTCTTTTAAATGTAAGAGAATTTACCATCTTTCTCATCAAAGTTCTAAATTGTGCAACAATTACAAATTAAAAATTTATTTAATTTTGAAAGATTCTTTAACTTCGGCCATGGTATCTCGCATAAGGACTGATAAGAGAATAAATTAGGGCTTAGGTTATCAAAACTAATAATTATCATATAATATTATAATATATTTTGAAATTCCCATTTACAGCTATTCCCATCTACAGAGGACTATTTCAGATTCATTACAAGACAACAGAAATTTCTTTAAAACATTTTTCAATTTTTAAATTCTAGTAACATTTGAATTTTATTTGTTTCTAAAATTTGTAAAGTTGTAAAAACTATAAAGACAAAAACCCCTGACAAATTTTTATCAATTTTCGAACATGAGAATTGAATTTAATAACTTCTTTTACAAGAAAACCATTTCATGATATTTCTCAATTCTGCAAACACTTGTAAAATTAAATAGGGCTACAAAATTATGCGCACATAGTTAGTTTTATATTTATTAAAACATTTGCATAGAATATATTACACTTGTTATAATGAAATTAACAATTTTCTACAAGTTTTTTTACAAGTGAATTTTATTCACAATTACAATTTGGAAACTTGTAAAAATCATGCAATAGATACTTGATAACAAACTTTAAGTCAAGTTTTTACAACTTTTTGAACCAAACCGACGGCTTTGCGACGCTTGGATGATATTCCTATGGTAATACCTTGCAGTGAATAAAACCTTAAGTCAGACTACCTTACAAATCAACTATAAAATAAGTTCGTAAATTAATTAAAATATAAAATACAAAGTAAAATTATAATCAGTGACATATTACAAAATACAAATGTTAACAAAAACAATTTTAAAATTTAATTAAATCTTTCATTAATATAAAGTTATTCAAATTTAAAAATAGATTCATAATTAAATAAAGCCTGTATCAATGGTGGCGCAAAAAAACCAATGGCTTGAAAATTTAAAAACTTTTTTATTTAATGGTTAATAATTAGTTAGTAGTAAATTATATAAAAAGTTACTAAACATTTAAACCCGTATCGGTCATTTTGCGCCACCCTGAATAACATGTAGAAACGTCTTAGACTTTTTATATTTTTCATAGCTTTTTGTAATTTTTGATTGCTGTTCTGTTGTGTACTGTTCCATTTCCAATTTCCCAAGCTTTATTCACAAAACTCTGAAATAAACATAAAAACAAGACATAAATTTAAAAAGTTATTAAACATTCAAACCATATCGGTCGTTTTGCGCCACCGTGTATTAGAAATTACTTTTTTAGAAATTATCAGACAGCTGGGTGGCACAGTGGTTAAGTGCCGACCTTTCATGCAGAAGGGCCCGGGTTCGAATTCTAGTGAAAGTGAAAAAACTTTTCTGGTTTTCGACTCGACTCAGTTACCATTCGCCATTGGGTTCAAATTAATGGCATAATCAATAATTAATAATTATAAATCTTTAATAAAAAATACTTTAATATAAAAATATAAACAAATGCAAAATATAAACAAATAATTTAATTAAATAATATAACTCGCAGATATAGAATACCATATAAGTAAAATATAAAATATTACAATATAAACAAAAAATAGAATTGTAAATATTGAAAATCTAAGACGTTTCTACATGTTATAAGGCCTAGTACTATCTCATGTTTAAATTGTATGTGGAATTCAATAAGACCAATTCTAATAACACGAATATAATATGACCCCCTGTTCCAACATGTACCTATGGTATAGACAGGCTAATTAGCCTAACAGTTGAACAGTTAGCGCTTAAAAAAAAAAAAAAAAAAATCATCTTTTATGTGACAATTAATTTCTCTAATTACTTTTTCTTAACCATTGTCCAAATTAATTTGAATTAGGATCACAATTCACAATTATCCTGATGACGTTAAGATTAATTTTTTTTTTTATAATAAATATTTCATTAATAATATTCATTCAATAAAAATTTATTTTTAATATTCTTAAGAATTTCAAAATAAAAAACGCAAACAATGTAATCAAGGACATTTTGTTTTTTTCTTTTTAAATTAAGTATAATTAAAAGAAAATAAATGTATTGATAAATGCAAACTGTAAATAAGTTTTTTTTAATATCTTTTATTATTTGTGTATAGGTATTTATTATGATTCCTTTCATATGTATATATCTCATGCAATTAAATACTATTTATACACACGCATTCATAATTTATATTCAATTTCAATTTCAATTCAATAATAAATTATTAATATCCTTATGAGCACATTGACTTTGAACTCCCACACACACACATACACACACGTACAACAAATAATACATAACATTTAATATAATATTATTCATTGTCATTCAGTCATAAAAATATCTTTCATTTTTCATCGCTTTTCAAATCCGTTTTAAAAAAATACAAAAAAAAAAAAAAATCCTTTTTATCCTTTTTTCATTTTTTTTTTTTATTTTCTTTTGTCCTTAAAAAAAAAAAACTGGTTTTCATTGCATTCCAAATGACCATTAAATTAAAAAAGTTCATTATTGTACAATACAAAAAATATATATAGTAAAATAATATAAAAGAAATAAGTTATCAAAGTACACATAATATAAAATACTCAATGCACGTACTGTTTTCACTGTATAATACAAACACACATGTACACATATATGTATTAAAGAAAAATTTTGTTTTTTGATCTCTTTTTTACTTTATTAATAAAAGCAATTTATCAAAATTTCAGTTTTATGTTCAACTGTGAGGTCCTTTTTTAGATTTTTTTAATATAAATTAATTTCCAAGAATCTAAAAGTATTTATATTTTGAATGTTCTTAAGTATCTTAAAGTTCAAAATAAGGTCTTTATTGATTATATAAAAATGTAAGGACGTGTATTACTCTCTGATAACAATAGCGTCTTAAATATTTTACATTTTTTAGTACATTTTCAAAAAATATTGTAAAAATGAGCTTTAATACCCGTTATTAAGCTGCAACCCACCAAAGTCCGAAAAAGTCTTACATATTAATTAGAATAACAATGTATAGTCCTATATTGCAATCTGAAAACGGTAATAGACTTCTGCATTTATAAACTTTATAAATATATAGAGTTGCCATATGGTACTACCGCCTTTATTTAAAAAAGAAAAAAAATTCACACAACTTAAATTTTAAATGAAGCATTATAAACCGAAAATGAATTTAATGATAACATTCTTTAAATTGTGTAGCTACAGCAAATTTTTTATTCCTTTTCAATTTATTTTAGATAAAATGTTTTTTTTATCTGGATAGAAAAGGACAGACTATCAATAACTTTTATACACGTAAATATTCTTTATTTTTTAAATGGAAACCTCATTTTTTTTTTCAAATATACAGTTATTTTATTTATGTCAATTTTTCAAAAAAACAAATATAACACAAAACTTATGATAAATGAATTCCGAAACAAATTTATAAACCATCAAATGAATAAAAACGTGCAGTAATTTAACTAGTCTCCCACCACCTTTACTAATTTTTATTTTATGAAAAAAAAAAGTTCTAAATGACTTTTGAGAAAAATTTACGATATTAGAAGTAAAAATTAAAATTAAAAGCTTTTATGTATATATATAATACGTGATTAAAATAAGTGCCGCATTTTAACTGACTTGTAATACGATTCTCATAGCATCAGAAAATTTGTGTACCTTTCTTCTCATACCATTCTTATTTTAAATACTTATCCAAGACTGGTCGTTTATTGTAGTCTTCGGTATCTGTTTCTAGAGAAGTTAAAATGATCTTATTCTGAGTCTTTTAATCATGTTTAGCAAGTCAAAGTTCAAGACCTAAAAGAAATGATTAAGAGTCAAAATACCACTGTATGCAATTGTAGCTCCTTTGAAATGCTTAAAAAGTACCAACGGGTTCAGTAATCTGTGACAACCTAGGATGATCAGAATAATGTCATTATTATGCAGTATAATATTTTTGTCTTTGAATTTAGTTTAAGTTAATTTTATCTTTAATTTATTAAATTATTATGTATCTATACTTTATTTATTTTATATATATTCTTTGTAGAAAGACGCTGTACATGGCGTAGATTATTAAAAACAAGTCATTCATCAACACCAAATCATGGTCATTCAGCAACATCAACTGATACTGAATTATCAAATTTGGATACACGTGAACTATGGTTACCAGATTCCAGGTAAATTTGAATAAAATATAAAATTCACCAATTTTTCCTTAAAGTTAAAAAGATAACATTTGAAAAAAGTAGTGAGCTTTGGTAGTAATTAGAATAATCCTAGATGCATGCTGAGCAGTAAAGTATATTTTAGAAAATTAGAAATTTTTGCATGAGGATTTTAGAATCATATTAGATGCTTAAAACGTAGTTATTATAGATTAGACGCTTAAATAGTGTGTTTATTTCACATTTTAAATTTTAAATACTTAAGATTTTTAAAGAAATATATTATGTAATCGGTGTCTCTGATCGTAACTGACTTGAATGATTAAAGACAAATTTTGCAAGCGATATTACAATTTTTTGGTAAATTAAGCTTAGAGTCCATATCGTCAAATGGAAATAGTTGAATTAGATATTAAAAACAATTGTAATATTAAAACTTTTCTAATAAATCGAAATCTTTCCTAATAGATTTTAATATTCACAATTAACGACTATTAATATTGTATATTAATTAAAAAATTTAAAAAATCGTGATGTATTAGAAACTTGCATTAGTGATATCTAAAATTATTTATTAGCAGAATGGTTAGCGTCTAGTAATAATTTTAAAGTATACAACTTTAATCGATAGATTTTATTTTTAAAAACGATTATTCTTTTGATAATATCTCTATTGCATGATTGAGAACTGATTAATTTAGAACTGGTTGGCAGCTATTAGACACATTATTTATTAATTTATTTGTTTATTTACAGTCCCCTGCCACAAACAATGTGTAAGTTAGTGAATCTGCACTTCCTTTTCAGGTGTGGCAGTTAAATTTATTTTATATTATGATATATATATATAAATATATATTATATATAAAGGTCTCACTCTCTAGGATTTGAACCCGAGACTTTCGATTGAAAAGCTGTCACTTTAACTACCGAGCTATCGGTCAGATATATTAGATAATTGTTTAATTAGCGCTTAAAAACGTTACGCAACAATGGGCTGCAACATATTTCCCATTAAACTTATGAAGTAAAATAAAAAATTAAATTTTTATATCAAAATGAGTTTTCCTTATATACAGTTGTATTTAATGTCAAATGTAAGGGCTTGTTACTCTTTAGTTCTTAACATATTCAGTCCCAATATAATATTTGTGTACTTCCTTCACTGCTTATATTCTGCCGGGAAAATTAAAAATAACGTAGGTATTAATAATCGTAAGAAAAGCGTCTGTTGTCTGAATAGTTTTTTATGTATCGAATTTTGGTTATGTGCGTAGACAATGAAATACCAGAATGTTAAAAATTTCTGAGTTTCTGTTATTAACCGTTCAAAATGCCTAATTTATCGCTCAAAATCTTTCGGAATACCAGAAAATCCTACTTGTTCTAATTTTTATAACCGTATGTACGTTTGTTTAAAGGGTATACAAAATTTTCAATTACATTTGTGTTGAAGTAAAGGAGGGGAAGTCATTCAGAAGTGTATCCCGTTTTTTAATACATTAAGATAACTTTATACTTAATAAAGTTGGGTATTTGAAGTTCACCAAGATGCATTTTATGAGCAAAGGTTGTATAAAATCTCATTGGTTTCGAGCCGACTATACTAAGGGTTCGAATAGCTGCCTTAAAAATTTTTTATTTTAAATATGAGAATAACTTAATATATAAAGAAGCTAAGTTTTTGAAATTTTGTGAAACGTAGTTAACCGCATTGGTCAACAATTACATTTAGTGTAAGAGGTACAAATAACCGCTATACAACTTTTATACATAAGTCAGATTTTATAAAATTGTGTATTTGAGGTTTTTTTACATTCATGCAGATATCCTAGAGTTGACACAATCTACTATGCACTCTTTTTAGATTCTTAATATAAAACTGATATGGTATGGAACCGGTCGTATTATTTTAAAATTTCCTAATAATTTCCTAATCCAATTGTACGTATGGACAACAATTATTAAATTTTTAAAAAAAAATCTAATATAAGAACTGAACAGTTATCAATTTCTTTAAAATATAGCTATATAATTTTACTAATTATATTTTTATCACTTTTAAAAGTGAGTACCTATACCACTTTGAAATGTATATTTAAACTACTTTTGTAACAAACGTAAAAACTCTAACATACTTTCACGAATTGTTATTTTTTTTTTTTAATTTTCACAAATTTGTAGAAATATAGCAATAGTTTAGTAGATAATTTTATTTAAATTTATAGTTTTATTTTTAAATTACAAAAAAAATTAATGCAAAAATTAAATGCTATAACATGTAGATAATTTAATATATACAGGTTGTCTCAAAAGTTTTTTCCAAGTAAAATAGCGATATAAATTGAAGTGCAAAAATTTTTTGATACTTATATATTAAATCTAAAAATTAAATTTATAAAATAAATTATAATTTAAGTAGCTTTTATGTTACCTTTTAAAATAAAAGTTTTTAACTCTTTTTGAAAAATGTGAACAATGGTGAACAATTTTACTTACGCAATTCAGATCTTTAGTTATATGACTTAAATGAGATTTCAAAATGAAACGCTTGTTTTTAGAAATAATCAACATTGAATCAATTCGGATCTTAACACTTTCATACATTTTAAATTATTTTGAGACACCCTGTGTTTAAATATTACATTTAATAATAAAACATATTTAATATATTATAATATTATATCTTTTTCAATTTCCTAATTTTTTTCTATATTTTATTTTTTTTTTCTGTTTTTTTTTCCTTTTCATCGCTCTCTATTTCCGTCTCTTTTTCTCTTTACATTTATTTATTAATTAAAAAAAAAAAAAAAAAAAATTACATTTTAAAATAAAAATTTTGTAACCGCATCCTTTAAAATATTTTATTTAAAAACTGTGTATTTTTTGTCGAAAACATACAAAACAAAAACAAAAAACAACACCTAAAAATTAAACTGTATATTTTCATTCATGTCCTGTTATTTTATTTAACTTTTTTTTTTTTTGGAATGAATTTAATTCAATTAAAACACTGTATTATAAACACATTTCATAACATATACATGCATACATATACATAAAAAATTATGTAAAAAAAACCCCTAAATACATTTGAATGTGAATTTAAATAATTTTTCTTCGAATCATAAATGGATGTATAAAACAAAAAAATCATTAAATTAAATAAAAAAAAAAAACAAAATAAAACAAAATAAAAATAAAAAAAGGATGTTCCATTCAATGAATTGCATATGTTGTTTGGTTGTATATAGCATACCAGAACCAACACCATCAACAATGACAGCATTACATCAATTTGGTGCTGAAATGTTAAAATTATCACGTGGCCTTGAATCTGTATCAACATCAATATCTGGTTCACCAATACCATCAATTGGAACATCTGGTACAACAGGTGGAATAACAACAACAACATCTGAACAATTGGAATCATCAAATAATAATATAAGTAAAAAATCAAATACAAATAATCGTAATCGAATAATAACATCAAAATTAAATAAAGAATTTCAACAAAAACAACAACATCAGCATCTAGCGGAAAATTATGAAAATAATAATAATAATAATGATCATCATTTAGAAGATTATGACAATAATGATAATAGAAATTTTAATATTGAAGAATTACATTATAAACGGAGAATTGAACGGTAAGAGTTTTTTTTTTTTTTTTTTGTAGAAATTTTAGATACAAAAATTTTTTATATACCTAAGTAAAATTAATTAGTGATTGTCGATTAATTCATTTACATATGCAACTGCAATATGAAATTGATTAGTTATTTATTATTTTATATAAGTCACAAAACTGTAACTAATTGTGTAATAGATATCGCAATTAATTCAATGTCGAGAGTATTTTGTGTAATCAGTACTGAATGGTTCCAATAACTATTTTACAGAAACGATCCTGCAAACAAGGGCTAAGGGAGTGAAGTAGGAATTTATAAAATTTTCAGAAATTACTGAAATTCAAGGACATTCCATTGATTATTAAATTTACACATCTGATCCTTGTAAAATTAAATCTACTGAGAAAAACTTTTTTCATTTTTTTTACATCCATGTTTCATTTTACGCATCATTTCAATTTGTGTTTTTTTTCTAAACTTTATTTCTGTATTTCGTCATTTTCATTTGAAGGTCTATTGTTTTTCCTTTCAGTTTTCTAAAACTTTTCCGAATTGAAATCTCAAGGATTTCAAAATTTGTTTGATAATATATTAAATAATCAATGAAGAAAAAATTTTAATTTTCTTTTAGGATACATGTACACAATAAGATGTTCTAAAATAATGAAAACACAATATTCCCAGACCTCTGTTAAGGGTCAAACTTTACAAAAACAAAAATAAATTAAATAAAATATAAATCCTGCCTAAAAATAACAACAAATAAAAGAAATTTGAAGAAAAAACTTATTTTTTAAATTTATCAACTAAATTTATCTTTTTCTTTCAAAAAAATAAAAAACAAATGATTAATCTTTCGATCCTTTGATAAGATACAAAATTAACCTCTTTTATTGATCCATTGTTTTTTTTTTTATTTATCTATTGATTGTAAAAAAAATGGGATAAAGATTTTTGAAGAAGGTGAAAAGTTTTTTCACAGTGGGAATCACATATTTTTTGAATTTTGAATTTTTTAATGTTTAGTATAAATTCTTTAAATTCAGTATGATGACATTAAAGCTTGTTGTAATTTGTGCTTTATAAAACATTGCTGCGTTTTGTAGTAGGGACCTTGAAACTTTCTTAATATGTGTATAGGGTGAGTCGAAGAATGATTCAAAGAAAAAGTGATAAGCTCACCAGACATTCGGCCGTAACTATTGAAAACTTCACAAAATATTTAAAGAGCCATAAGGGCTGCCTTGTATCTGAAAATTTTTATTGTTATTTTCTGGATGATTATACCTTTTACTGCAAGTCTGTAGCACACATAGAAACTCTTCATCTTTTTAATGCGGAGTGTTTTTCAATATAAAACTTAGTATTGTATGCCCTATTACTATTTTTACGTTTAGGTTTTAAGTTATACTTGTTGCCTTGACTAAACCCATCTCTATTCTAAATAATATTTTCTCCTCAAAAGTAGTAAAATGTTAAAGAACGAAAGAGTAGTTCTTTAAAATACTTAAAATTGTGACATTTAATTGATTATATTTATTTTTTTTTTAACAAAATTTAAATTAAGCCATTATGTTCTGGAGAGGCATAAATATTTAATTAAAAACAATTAAAATCTTATATCAATAATTCATTTTCAGTAGTTATGAGTGCACGAAGGAGGTTAACAGTTTTCAAACTCTTAAAAACTTAATATTTATTAAACTGATCTTATTTTAGAATTTACTTAAAAAAATATTGAGCGCATATTATTAACTGCATATAAATTTAGTTTTATAAATGAACTCTTCTATATCTAACAGTGGCCCCTAAAAGAATTTATAAATCAAAAGAATTTACTTATTCTTCTTTGAATACTTGATTTGAAGTATGACCCATCTCTACTAGGTGAATCAACTATGTGGGGCAAATTTAACTTGAAAAAAAACTTTGTGTTACTTATATTATAGAACCCTATTTAATATATAAAGAAGACCTATCGGTTAAATAATGTTTACTTTAAAAATAACTAAAACAAAAAATAAATATTTATTTTTTAGTTACTTTGGTTTAAGATTTTCCCAAATCATATTAAAGTTAATAAATCCTTAAACAAATTTTTCTATTTTTTTAACTAGTATATACATACGTATGTACATACATATATTCATAAATGTGGAAGGAAGACTAGCTAGGCAAATATTTAAATATGTAAATCTAAGAACAAAATATAAGACAAAAAAATACATATATTTGTATAATAAAAATAGACCAGCAGTTTATAAGAAAAAGATTTGGACACAAAATTGTGGTAAAAATAAAAGTGATAATGTGTAGGGGTAAAAAAATATTATTTTAAAAGATTTTTATAAGAGACCCCATTAAATGGGCCATATTTAAGAAAATAGATATTGAAAAAAAAACTATATACTCAGAAATTAATGTGCCCAGTTAGATCCTCAGAAATTAATAGGAGTCATTTAAGAAATTAAGAAAATTTTCTTGTCAAGTCATGTTAAGGTGTGCTGTAAGGGGTCCAAAATTGAAATTTTGCTATGTTTAAGCACCTGTAACTAATATACAAATCCAAGTTCAAATATTTTTTTAGTAATATACAAAATTTAAAAGGACATTTTCTTTAACATATGTTATAAATTTTCTTAAATTTAAAAAGGGTTCTTAAAATTGAAGAAAGTGTCTTTTACTTTTAATCATTTTGGTTCATATAATAAAATTCTAAGAAAAAATCTATATTTTGGTGGAAAATACCTTGAATCACGAGAATCACCAAAAGCTCGGAGAAGTTAGTGATAATTTCGGAACCGTCCCCATTGAAGGGCTTTTAGGTTTTAAAAATTGAAAATTTTCCATTTTTATAAATTAGTAACTTAGTTACGAGTGCATATATTTCCAAAATTAAACGTTAACATTGAAGCTCCAACATTATATTTCGACACTTGTTAAGAGCTTTAGTACATTGGGATTATATTTTTAAGAATTTAGTTGACTATTATTCGTAATTAATAATAAATTGATGAAATAACTAAATTATAAAATTATTATTTATTTTTATATATTACTTTTAACCATAAACTCAGTATGAAACACAATATAATTTTGAAAATTTGCTTTTTTAAAAGCCATGTAGTTTTTTCTTCACTTGTTTTCTATGACATTAACTTCAATTAAAATAAGCAACAACTTGCACCGAGCATTAGCTTGCTTTTAAATAAATCTCAGTAAAAGTTTTTTATATAATCGTTCATTGACATCAAAATAACCATAGTCACAACGTGTATGTTGTAATGCCTTGAACTCATTAAATTACACATTAATTAAAATTTCTATTAATATCAGTTGTTTAATTTTATTTACACGATAAGTTTTCTTAAATCTTATTATTATTCTACTAAAAGTTATAGTTTTTCAAATCGATTGATAAGCATTTTTTATGGCACGAGTCACTAAATACTCATAGAATTGAACATTGGTGAAACTTGTTATGAAATTTGAATTACATTGAACAGTACCATCTACTCGGGATATTATACCGTTACTAACGAGACCCCATAAATAAAAATATTGTACATTGTTAATAGTTTCTGCTACAACAAATCCACCACCACTGTCACCTTGACAAACATTTTTCCCTTCACTTGTTTCCACACAAAATTTATCATTTGCTATCTTATCAGTTGGTTTCAGTTTACGTTTAGTACATGTATCATAATCAATAGTTTCTAATTCAACAGATCTTAAGTCTGGACTAAATTCACCGCCATCTGTAATACCCCATCCAGCCACAACACCAAATTTTCCACTTGTAACATACTGCTCATTTCCTACTTTCCATGTTAAACATGCAGGTCTAACATAGCTGTTAAATTTAATATGATCATTTAAAGTTAAAACTGCAATATCATTTGCATAATCGTAATTTGCACCATTGAAACTAAAATAAAAATCCAAAAATAAAAATTCAGTTAAATTTTCTAATAAAATTAAAACCTTACGTTAGAGGAATATCAATTTTAGAGAGAGTTTTTGTTTGTATAACTTCAGTTTCATTGTTAGCATAAAAGTCACGATAAAATTTCCCAACAGTAATTATATAATTTGATTTGTCAAATGCTTTTCCAATTGTTGAATCCCAAAAACAATGTGCTGCACTAATTATTATTTTGGATCGAATCAACGTACCTCCACATATATGTTCAAATTTTCTGTCCTGATTTCTTTGGTATATGCCAACATTCCATGGTACACTATGAACTTTAGTAATCTGACTATTAACACTGAATGCTATTTTTGTATCTACTACACCGCATGTCTGTTCACATTTAAATGGTGCATAATCCCAATCTCCATCACCTTGGCAATGTAAATCTTCATTAACATGACGATCTCTCGGTTTTTCATACATTACTTCACAAGTTATTTTAGCCGTTGTACCAGGTCTAACCGGCTTGTTGCATTGAACTCCTATACCATCCAAATTGCAAACTGGTTTAATTGTATGTCCATCTAATGGTGAACACATTTCTAAAACAAAAGTTTTCTTTTAACTGATTTTTATAGTTTTGAAAATAAATACTTACTAATACATTTTGGATGCTCTTTATTTACCCATTCTCTTCCTTCGCAAAAATTAGTATCTCTGCCAATTAAAAATGCACCTTTAGGACACAAATATTTAACTGATGTGAAAATTGGAGCTGATGTACCTTGTCTTAAAATCAAATTAGTATTAGTATCTACTAAAGTTAAAAGACTACTTCTTGGTACATAGCATTGTGTACCACCTTGTTCAGGTACTTCTTGAGTAACATTTGTTACTGGTCTCGATACACCTATTCGATTATCGCAACCGTCCAATTCATCAGATCCATCTGCACAATCCTCTTTTCCATCACATTTGTTTTTTTTTGGTATGCAAGCACCATAAGCACATTGAAATGCATAATGAGGGCATCTTTGTTTGGCACAAGTTTTTGTTGTTTCATCAGAACCATCAGTACAATCACGTTTTCCATCACATGCATCATCTTGTGAAATACATTGTAAATTTTGACATTGAACTTCAAATTCACTAAAAATTATTTAATTTCAGAAAATATTTTATCTATTTTTTTGTTTATTCGTAAATTACCCGCAACTTCCACTCATATTTTTAATACCAGAACATTCAATTGTCGATTCATCTGAACCATCAGCACAATCATTCTTACCATCACATTTTAAATTGTTTGTAATGCATGCACCATAGGCACAACGAAATGTATATCTTGGACATCTAACTTCTAAACATTTATTTGTTTCATCGGATTTATCTGTACAATGATATTTACCATCGCACCAATTTGTTTCTTCAATACATTCGCCATTATCACAGACTTTCTGATCAGTTAGACATTGAGCTTCTCCTATTGAATGAATATTTTTACAAATAAGTGATTAATAAACTATTGTAAGGTGTGTGTCAAATTGTCTGACATAAAGAGACTTAATGATATCTTGTACTTAAAATATTTTAAATTATAAATTTAACTTACCCAAATTAATAAAATTAACTAAAATTAATAATGTATAACATAATAAACTTAAAAAATGCATAATTTGTTTGTGAAATTTCAGTATTTTCTCTCTGTTTTTTTGTTTTTAATAAATAAAACTAAAAATTTAGTAACTCATATTAAAAATAAAAAATAATTAAAATAACTTTCGAATAAACCGGTTCAAAAATTCAACAATAAAAATTTCTTTTCAAATATTCTGTTCCATTAAAAATAAAACAATTTTTTATCACTTATTAAATTAAAAAATTTTCTTTTCTTTTATTTATTTTTGATTAATTTGTTGTTTTTTTTTAGTTTTTTCTTCAATGTCACTTTGACATTATTATCAATTTATCAATTTTGTTTTGTTTTTGTCTTAAATATTATATTAATTAGTAATTAAATCTGGACAGTATTGGTCTTTTTCTTTTAAGAAATAAAAAAAAAAATAAAAACAAAATCAAAAATATGTTTTAAAATTAAAATCGCATGAATTCAATTAACAAAATGTGGTATTTCAAGTCACGTCTTAGGAGATACTGACTGAATTGTAATTTTGTTTACTGTTTAATTTCTTCTTTTTGTTCTTTATTTCTCTTATTTCTCTTTTTTTCAGCTATATTTTTTTCTAAGTAAAAGCATACCTAAATAAAAGCTTTTTCAAAAGCGATATAAGCTACAACGCTACGATTAAAATAATAATATATGAAAATATTTTAATTAGGAAATAGTACTTAAAAATATATTGTTTAAGTATAATTATTTATCAATTGACCCAAATATCAACTATTTTCCTATGTATTTTAAATTGACCGAAGGCGTAAAAGGTTGGGTGTCGTCCAATTGTCTTCCAATCTTAAGATCTTGGGTTAAAATCCTGGTTCAATCATATGTAATAAAGCAAATTTAAATTTATTAACACTAGATTTTAAGAAGTATACTGAAACTTGCTTTAATAATATTTTGTATTATTTTGTTTAGTACTTAAATACTTATTCAAAATTGCAATTAAGCCGTATTCGTAAAATTGTGTAAATATTTCGAAAGTTTTAACTTAAATTTAGATATTTAAAAACTTTAATTAGTCTTTTTTACGGATTTTTAAAGACCACATCTGTAAATGAAGAAACTGTATTAATAAATGTTCTAAATCGTTGGCTTTAATTTAGGTTCCCGTTCCGTTATTTTTTTGCTGAAAAAAATGCTGAATAATAAGAGAAGAAGATATTGAACCGGTTTCAGCGCTATAATAAAATGTTATCTGAATACAAATTTAATTTGATCATTAAAATTTTTATTGAGGATTTATAAAATATCTGTGAATCATTTTCAAATTTGAACTTTTTTTTACTTTCGTCATTGCGGTTATTATTTTTAGTAATTTTTATTATTTGTTTTTAATATACACCTGTGACTTTTTTTCATTTTTTTCAGGTACTTTTTTTTTGGTTATTTGTTTTTTACTGTAACCAATCCCAATTTTTTGACTGTATGTTTGTTTTAATTTCGAATTCAGTTTAAAACTTTAAATCAGAAATTATCTTTAAATTATTTTTTAAAAAGAATTTCAACATTTAATCACCTTTGTACTTTCCGTATTTTGTTTACTACCGCTTGTTATGAACATATGATTATAATATACTCTAATAAATATTAGATACATTACCATTCTTACTCAGAACTTAAGTTTAAGCAAGATAAGATTCGATAAGAAGGATTCACAACTCCTATTCAAAATGAACACAATTATTTAAAGTCAGTTTGACTAAAAGTAAGTGTTCATTGAAAATTATGTGATAGACTCTTAAAACGAATATCGAATGAATTTAATTCTATGAAAGAATTATATATACTTAAAAATAAATTTTTAATTACAAAATATAACATTAGGAGTTTTTAGTATTTCGAAACTCTAAAAATTGTGGAATTTAAACGATTCTCACAATAAGATCCATTCAGTTGAAAAAATAAGTCTCGTTCAAAGGGAAATCTTCAAATAATACATATTATATGGAGGATCTTTTGGAACATTTTAATGTTATTGTTGGGGCAATTATAGATCGCGGCTTGTGAGAAGACTTCTGGCTTTTTATAGGTTATATATATATTTATAATAAAAATTGTGAACCTAATTAAACATATTTCACTAAAAAAGTGATTATGGATTCATTTCTATACATTTTTTTTAAAAAAAAAACGTTACTATGTATGGATCCTGTGCTTCCGAATTACTAAATTATTAATTATGTCAATAATGAAAAAAACTATACCTACCTAATCAAATTAAAACTTATTGACATATTTAAAAAACAACATAATGAATCATTTGTTATTAAACAACATTTTTTAAGCAAATGCGTACATTTTTAATTAAGTTGACTTCATACTACATATAATATAACCAAAATATATAAAATATACATATCTTTTATCCTACAAAAACTTAAAATACTAAAATTATTAATTTAATTATATTATTCTAAGTAAGTCAAGTAAGTCATACATAAAATAATCAACAGATATTTTGGGAAGATTGATTCTTGAACGATAAATATCTTAAAGACTTTAAATCAAATGATAATCAACAAAGATACATACGAGAAATCCCCCATAGTGAATCATGTTATACTTATGACGCAAAACAGGGGATTTCATTGCCTCTTTACTGAACTGAAACTTTGAAATTAATGTCTAGCTCTTTCCGTTTTATTTATCTTAAAATAAAAAACCAAAAAAAAAACTCCGGTCACCAAATTCCTGTGAACTTAACTTCACATTTTTATATCTACCTTATACTCTTAAAGAGAATACTTGAAAGTTTTTGTTAATTAATATTAAAAATTTTAAATTGAGAGTTTATTTAATTTCAAGTATTTACTTAAATAATTAAAAAAACTTCGTATTTAAAATTGCATTATCGAAATATTATCGCTGAGTTGCTGAATAACTGTTAAGTGAGTTTAGTTATTCAGCAACTCAGATGATATTAAATGATATTAAATGCAAATTAAAAATCTCTCTTTTTTAAAAAGAGAGGAGAGTCTTTATAGTTGATACCTGATGTTCTTAAATTTTATAAGACATTAAAAAGCTTTTAAGAAATAAATAAAAAGCTATTAAGATAGCTTAAATGATGATAAACTATGGCATTTAATTTAATTATACCTAACCTACTAATTAATTAACATCTATTCGATTTTAGCTCTTACTATTAAAAGTAAGGGTTATATTATGATTTAAATGAATTCTATAATCGAGCACTGACTTGTATATATTTGATAAACTATTACGATATAATTATACAATTTTACGATATTTTTTGTATTAGATATCATTTGACCGGGGTTTCAACCTGAGACTTTCCATATAAAACGTCTATACTACTACGCCACTGGTCAGATATATCTTACAATATGGTGTTTCTATGTACATATTTACAGAATCAGTTCAAAATTAAAATTAATTTATATATGATTATTAAATATATAAATAAGAAAAAACTTACAGACAAATAAATAACATTTTTTAGATGTGCGTATTAAATTTTAATCATTCATCAAATATATTTCTATTTATTAACTAGCTAATACCCGATGCGCGTTGCTGCGCCTCTCAATGGAGGTTTAATTGAAGTTGATTGCGCAAAATTGGACGTAATTTGCTTCCAAACCTTTTTTTTCGTCAATCGTCGGGCCGGCATAGATTAACTAATTGCAAGTCTGTTAAAAGATTTAATTTCATTCTCAAAACGGAACACATATATAAAATTAGAAGAAAATCGGTCAAACCGTTTTTAATTTAGAGTTAAGTATTGAAAAAACTTAGCTGTTGGGCCGCAATGGGTTAATGCAACTCAATAAAAAATTTTTTGGGGCTTTCTTTTTAGCCAAAGCAGAATTTCATAAAATCGGACAAAATTTGGACCCAAAATTTTTTTTTTTATAACCATCGGCTCAGCATGGGTTAACAAATTCCAAAATTGTTAACAGTGTCAACTCAATTCTCAAAGAGCACCACGTATACAAAATTTGAAGTCAATCGGTCAAACCGTTTTCAGTTTAGAACAAAGAAGTTTAAATACTTGCACCACAGCCCCAACTTGGCGGTCCGTTAGACCAAAATTTTTGGGCCACGATTTCTTTCCGTACCAAAAAACCCGTATATACAAATTTTCATTAAAATCGGCTGGGCAGTTTAGGAGTCTATTCGCTACATACAAACAAACAAACAAACAAACTTTCGCTTTTATATATATAGATAAAAAATTTCACAATAATTAGCTAACTTTATTTAGTTTATTTTAAAATTTTTTAAAAACTCACGAATTAAAAATATTAAAATAATTTAAATTTATTTAATTTTAGTAAAGCTCCAATAATTTTTTTAACTTTTAAACTGTATGTACAGTAAATAATTGAAAATCAAGTTTTCCCAATGACGTCAATATTTTTATACCCGTATGACTATATAGTCCAAGGGTATAATAAATTTGCCATTACGTTTGTGACGCAGAGAAGGAGGGGGGGTAGACATAGACTCAAGTGTATGGATCGGATCAGAATCGAACAATAAATCGATTTAGCTATGTATGTCCGTCCGTCCGTCCGTCCGTCATCACGATAACTCAAAAAGTAAAGGAGCTAGGATTATGAAATTTTCACAAATTCGTTTTTATGCAAAAAACGGAATCGAGTTTTAAATTCAGCCATTTTGGTCCACGGGTTCGAGTACCTGCCATACAACTTCTAATTTTATATGAGCATTACTCTATACCTTTGGAAGCTGCGTGTCTGAAATTTTGCCAAAAGTAGTTTAGTATAATGGCCAAAGTTACTGCAAAATTTGGTTGGTCTACTGCAGAGGGTTCGAGTACCTGCCATACAACTTATATGAGCTTTACACTACACCTGATGAAGCTGGATGTCTGAAATTTTGCAAAAAATTGTTTAGTGTAATGGCCAAAGTTACTGCAAAATTTAGTTGGTCTAATGCTGAGGGTTCGAGTAGCTGCCATACAACTCCTTCTTTTATATGAGCATAACCCTACACCTAATAAAGCTGAATGTTTGAAATTTTGCCAAAAGTAATTAACCGGATGATATAATGTATATGTTATGGTCATACGGGTATCCCAGAGTTGACACAGTTTACACTACTACACTCTTCCTCGTTTTTTTATAAAACTTGGATTTAAAATAGTTTTTCTAAGAAAATTGTAATAAAATTAATTTCATACTTTGAAGAAATAATGTTGTGCTCAATAATCGGAGCACAATAATCAGTATTTTGTAAGATTTTGGTTAGATCAGTTTGAAATATATAATGGCAAAAGTATAACGGTTTCAATTGTAAGTCATGTAATATAATAATTTACTTTAATTCGGGTTAGCACCTGATACTAATTATAAAATTCAGATTTAATAACAAATATTAAGTTTTAATCAAAGGTAAATGTGATATTTAAAAAATTTATATCTAAAAAAATAAGTTATTAAAAAATGATATGGGTAGATTCAAAGGTATGGATCGGATCAGAATCAAAAAGTAAATCGTTCTAGCTATGTGTGTTCTTCCGTTTGTGTAATTTCCGTTATCGCTATTACAATCTAGACAATTTGCTCCACGGGTTCGAGTAGCTGCTATACAATTTCTGTTTTTATATAATAATAAACTTGGTAAAGCTGGATACATTTAGTAATAATAGTTTAATTTTATAGCGAAAGTTTGTACAAAATTTAATTGGGGTAGTATAGTGGGTTCGAGTCTTTGCCATGGTGAGCATTGCTTTATGTCAATAGTAGTTAACTTTAATGGCCAATGTTTGAATATAAAATTCAACTTTAGTTTTCTTTTGTACATAACTGAAAGTCTAATAATTAGTGTATTTAAAATTTTGCCAAAAGGAATAAACCCCATGATATAATGTCTATATTTCGGTCATACGGGAATCTCAGAGTTTACTCTACTTCACTCTTTCTCGTTTTTCTTTCAAATTACATAATGATAATGAATTCTTCCGATTATTTTGGACTTTTGTTTAAAACTTAGATTACAACTAAACTAATTAAAGTTTAACAAAATGTACGTCGCAAAAGACATTTCAACTTTTAACCCTAATTCTTAGTATAGATAATGGTAAATTATTTTTCGAACATCATAAACTCATCATCAACTTGATCTCAAATTTAACAACAAATTTAAAAATTATATGAACCTTTTGAACTTCTGAATAATAATCAGTATTTTTATTTTAAATACATTTTATTTTAATTACGTATATGTAGTAGCTGATTAATATTTTTAATTTATTATAATAATTTAAATCAAATATGATCATTTAAAGTACAATGGGAATTCCCAAAAAAATTATAATAAATTATTTGTTTTTTAATAAATATTTATAGATTTTTTTTCAGTATGTGCTTTATTGCTTTATCTATCAACTAAGTTATAGAGAGCAATCAACAACTAGTTAGTTATAAGAGAAGCAGCACTTTACTAATCTCACTCTCAAGGTTTAATCTCACTCTCAAAAAAAAAAAAAACGAAGAAATTCAGAGAGTAAAATATTATTAAAGAGATTTTAAATAAATTGTATGAGAACTATTAAATAATCAGCGTTCATAATGTAATAAAGGTCATATTATATATATATTTACAGTTCAATAATCTGCTAATTAGTACTTTATTTTGATTATAATTGAGTGTAATCAATATTCTTTTATCGTAGTATAATTAAATATGCAATTAGAATATATGTATTGCGTAATTGAAGTTTACAAATTTTTAAAGTACTAACGGTACCATAGAAATAATCGATTGTACATATTATTTCGATTATTATTTTGATTAATAAACATTATCTTAGAATTTTCAACAATTTATTTTTAAAAATATTAAATTATAAATTTATAATTGGATTATTTTAAAACCTAAGATCAAATCTATTAATATTTTTAGCACACTACTTCATATGATGCAAAAAATAATGTAGAAATTGATTAAAAATATAGAGTATATTTAAAACACTTTATGAAGTGTACACCTTATAAGTGTACAACAAAATTGAGTACTTAAATTATGTAAATTGAATTCTTGGAAGCTTTTATTCACTTTCGATTGATACTTGTAAAAAATTATCATAAGTTTTTGATAAGTTTTTAATAATGTTATGTTATATGTAATATTTTTTAATGCTATATGAGATTAAATTCTATTTAAAAACCAATATACTTGTTAAGTTTAAAATCAAATATTTAACATCACTTAACATTTTTAAGACTAGACAAGACCTAAACTCATCTCACATTATTTGCATTATATTAAAAAAAATTATTTTATTTTTTAAAAAGCTCGTATCGTACAAATTGTAAAATTTTAAAAATATAAACTTAATTAACTATTATGTTACATGTTTAAGCAATATGCCTTCTAGTACTACTACTGTACATATGTATATGTTAAAAACACATTACTATGTTATTTCTTCCTTTTTTTTACCTTTCTAAGAACATAAGCAAACATATTCTACATAATCTACTGGATGTACCTACATTTATAAACAAATCATATACTTGTATACTTATTCATTTAGATGTTAACAATGTGTTGTACAACATTTGCATTTAATGTAATTGAAAACAAGTACTGAAAAAAACCAAAGTTTTTTTAAAAATAGTACATTTTCAAAATTACAATATAGTGTTTCATACTGAGTTTAATTTTGGAAATATATACACTGGTGGCTTAGTTATTCATTTATAAAAATTTTTAAGTTCAAATAGGCATTCAATAGGCCTTTAATACTTATTAAAATATAATGTTGTAGCTTTAAGTTTGGCATATCATTAAAACAAAATTTTAACGAGTATTTGAGTTACAGGTGCTTAAGAATACCGAAATTTAAATTTTTGATCCCTTCGACAGCTCCTAAATAGGGGGTGTGACAAAAGAACTTTCTTAATCCACCTTTCCTAATCCTAGTAATTCATGATTATCTAAAATTTCAAGTTTCTAGCTTGAGCCGCTCAAATGATATGAGGAGCCAAATATTTTGCAAAAATTTAGTTTTGTATAACTGTGAATTTTAATGCCGTTTGGCAACTTTATGAAGTTTGCGGTTCAAAAATTTGTAAATCTTATAAAAGCAGCTATCTGTTTTCTGAAAATAAGCCTAATAAAACTTTTGTTATAATAATATAAGTGTTGGGCTTTTTCAGTCTTTGAAGGGCTGCAACTCCTTAACGAGTGGGCTACATATAAAAGTTCTTCCATAAAATTAATTTTTTTTCCAATACAAATTCGAAGTTGAAAGTTCTTCTCTCTATTTAAAACTGTGTACAAGTTTTTGTTAACGTACGGACCGACGGGCGGACCGAATAAAACTATATAGGCTCATTTTTATAAAATCTTTTGGAAATGTGCTAAAAAAGACATTGTTGTAGTAGAAGGGAAACAAATTACAAGTTTCACTTAGAAACAATGTACAAAAAAAAAACATTGAATTATTTTAAAATATTTTACATTAAACGTGTCTTACATTAATAACATTCTGTTATTTTGTGATCAAAATTTTTGTTTGTTTTGTTTTTGTTTTTTTTTTAAATTAAGAAAAGCCATAGGTGGTCTGAGTTTCCATTAGTAAAGCGAATTAGCAAATATCTAGAGGTGGGGTAGAAAATCTGGAAATGCAATTGTCAAATAAGGTTACCGCATAACATTCCAATTAATTTATTCTAGTATTATATTTACTAAAATGCTTAATTCATTCTATATTATACAACTAGAATAAACTTTCCTTTTTATTAATCGCTAGATAACAAAGGGCTAAGAATTATTTTGTTAATACCTATAAAAGCCTGACGAAGAGAGAGAGAGAGGAAGTTTAAAGGAAATGGCAAAGGTTAATGCATTTGATAGAATTATGTTCCTCATTTTAAAATTTTTGACAATAAATGAGTATCCATAGCAGTTTTAAACTACCAAGGAATTTGCATAGTGTAGACCTAATTGATACTTAACGTCCCCTGAAAGAACGCTCTCCCTGAATCCTTTTCCATTAAATTAATTTTAAAATATCACTATAATTCTGTGACTAAAATCATTTCTGCTCCATCAAAATAACTTGGAATCTTCTAATTATCGGAATATTAAAACTAAAATTATTTTTATTTAAACCCTCAAGTATTTTTTTCTAATTTTAAGATTTTAAATGTTAAATAATTGAAAATCTTAAGATTGTTTTTCCTCTTTTTTGTATTTTAAATATTTTATAAGTCAATTTTTCAAAAAAAAATGTATATTTACTTCCTGTTTGAAGGTAAGAAGTCAAGAAGAAAACCTGAAATTGTCGACGTGTATTTAAAACAAATGAACAGCAACAACAACTATAAAAAAATCTCTTTCGAGATCGGAAGAAATTAAAGAATAATGCCATCAATAATGAAAAATAATCCTTTTTTTTTTCTTCATCCTCTCTTGAATTCTTAATTTTTTATCCTTTATTCCTCTCCTTTATTTTTTCGTTTCTATATGGGCTTAATTTTAAATTATAAAATAAACTTATTCTGATAAAATGTCAGTCTCATTATCTGTTGACATGTAACATTAGAATTTCTGCTGACTTCTCTCTCCCCAGATGGACTTAGATCCCACTCTAAAAAACTATTACGTATTCCCAGAATTTGTTACTAAACCTGACCTTTGAACCAATTGTAAAAAAAGCATATTTATTAAAAATTTTAACAAATTGTAAAATATGGTAACTCTTAGTACTCAATTAGAAATTCAAAAGTAAAATATGTGTCTATTTTTATTTAAATGGTACTAGATGGTATCAGATAAGTTTTTCACATTATCATCATAACGGTTTTAATTTAACTTATGAAATTTTTTTTTTTTTTAATTTTTAAATTCTAAGAAAAAGAAAAATACATAAAAAATTTAATTTAACTGTACTTCCTTTGGCTATTCCGTTTCTTTTGACTTTTGACTTTGACGCAACTCAAGTTATATAAAAATATTGTACATACTAAATACTAAATACTCTTTTAATACATTGATAAGAGATGTAAATATAACATATAATTAAATTACACAAAGTTATACTGCTGTATAACTCTTGGAAAATATAGTTAAGGATTCTAAATGCTCTCATAAAAACTGTCGTGACAGTTAATTCACTAGTTTTCATTAACAAATATCTACGCATCATATAGATAATACTCTTGCCTGCCAGAATCAGTTACGAAGATCTATGGAAACTTCCAGATGAGAAACTCATACTGAGGTAACACAGAAACAAAAATTAGAACAGGATCCAGGATCCTGGAAATGGCAGCCCGTGCTATGAAATATCACAGCAAAATTAATCACCTTGCTCTTGGAAGGTACCCCTTTACAAGGAAACCGAATACACGAGCGTCCAAATAACACCTGAAGAAGCACAGTACTAACTGCATTTAACGACGTAGCCCCATATATTTTGCAAAACTCTTCTATAATAACAAAACATTTTTCCTTGATTTCAATACTTTTCTTCAAATTTGATCAAAACAAAAAAAAAATCTATCAGATACTTTTTCTTCATTATTTTTTTAAGTCCAGGTGATTTAAGAAGGAAACTGCAAAAAAAAATTAAAACTAAAAGAAAATTATTTTAAATTTTCTTCAAAAAAAAAAACAAAAAATAAAAAAACTCTTTGTTTGCTTGTATGCTGGTAAAATGCAAAACGTAAAGAAAACTTCAAGATAAAAAACTAAATTAAAAAGATATTATCGATTTTTTTATGGAAAAATCTTTTTTAAATTTTTTTTATCAACTTTTTTTTAAAGAACCATTCACCAGAGTTCCTTAGTACCCACTTAAAATAAAACAAAAAAAAAAAAAGATTTTATTAAGTTTTTTTTTATAATTCTTATGATTATTTCTTAAGATTTTGAATAAAAAAAACAGTAACAAAAACAACAAGAGCACTAAAAATTTAAGAAAATCACAATATAATGAATCTTAAAATTCATAATATTCATTAAAGAGAGATAAGTACAATATTAGATAAAATAATATTAAATGATATTTAATTTTTTAATAAGTAACAGACTATAAAATATCTTACATTCTTATACAATATTGTATCTTAAGATACAATATTGTATCTTAAAGATACAATTAATATTTTCAGAAAAATATTAAAAAATCTGATTATAAAATCAGCATCTAATGTTATTAAGATGCTGTATAGTTTCTCTTTCCAACCATCACCATGAACAATAGATTCAGTTAAGAACTGTATAATCAATGAATATTGTTTACTGCTTCATTCTATACTTAAAAGATACATACAACATATACAACATAAAAGATGCAGTAACAGTAAAATTAATAAAGATATTAAATAAAAAAAAATTTTCTTGAAAATGTGTAGGCAAACATTGTTTTAAAAGAATGAAAATATTTCCATTGTCTCAATTTTAATATGAGGAAATTCTTTTACTTAAGGAAAAATTAAATTAAAAAATGAAAACAAAAAAAAAACACTCTACACTAATTATGATATCGTATATAATTTTTCTATAGAATTTTCTTATAATAAAGAAATAAAAAACTATAAGAATCTCAATGTAATTATTAAGCTTTTATTTATTCTTGTAGAAAAGCACTATGAACTAACCCCCAAATTACTAACTTCCAATGTCAAAAATCAATTATATCCTAATATTTTAAGGTCTTAGTTCATTATGACCCAAATAAAAAAATGACTAATCCGCAATAATATTTTTTAAATTTTTGGGGTTTAGTGACTTAAGATTTAGTTCATAGCACCTTGTAGAAAATTAATTATTTTTCGAGAAAGTCTTTTGCGATTAAATAGGAGAGAAAATTTTTAAGATATTCAATACTTCAAACATTTAATCTAAAGTACTCAATTGAATTTTACATTAAAATTATATTTAATTTAACCATACATTGCCCAATATTTAATACTAAAATCCTCGAAAAATCGACTATAAAAGCCTCGAAAATTCTAGCAGCGGATAAGCGTTTTCCAAGAGTAAAATAATCCGGTTTGCTGCTTGCCAGTGACCATTAATATAAAAATCCATCCTCTAATATGTTTTAAATTTGAATTTTGAAAAAATCGTTCACTCATTGTCCTTATATCCGAGGCTTTATTATATTGTACTGGCTATTTCGCACAAATTATATTGTTTGCATAACTTTTGAAATGTAGCTTAAACGCAAAAATAGTTCTAGTCCCTTCACCTTAATAGTTCTAGTCCAAAAAAAAATTTTTCAAAGATTTTACTAAGAATCTGAAGGGAAAAAATTGATTGGTATATCCCACTGACTTCTTATTGGTTAAAATGAGATTTATCCATTGCCAATTTTTTATATACTAGAAGGACTTATTGGAAGCTCGGGCACTTAATCTTATCCAATTATTTTACTGAAAAGATATATTACATTTATGGTATATTAAAAGATTGATATTCTAAAGAAGCCAATCTTTGCTTGTTTTCTGTTCATTCATGGTTACATAACTACAAAATACCGTTTGCCATAGATACAATAATTGAGGCAATTACCGAATTTACTTCACATTTTTAATCAAATTTTATTAAATTTAATTTTCGAACCAATTCAGAAAATTTCTTTACCTACTTCCTGAATTTCTATTTAATAATTTTTAAAAGAATCGCTTCAAAGACCATTTACCATGGTATTTATTTTTAAATACCAATTGTCTGAGGCTTCAAGTATTCTTATGCTTCAGACTATGATTAAGAAAAACATCTCTATCCATTCTTTCCTTCCCCAAATCCAAAGAAAAATGTAACACCAAAAAAACCTATTTTTTTCTTTCGCGGATTTACTAAATAGAGTTTTAGACACTCTAAAATCTGATCCCTAATGATAATGTCTAATAATACCCTTAATATAATTTCTCTTCATCCCAAATCTTTATTAGACCTCGGAAAATAAAAAAAAAATTTTCTAAAGTACAAATAGCAAAAAAAAAGGAAGAAAGGAAAAGAAAAATTAAAAATTAAAATATCAAGAAAGAGAAAAATATGAATTAAATCCAGAAAAGCCTTCGGCACTTTTAACGAAGCAAAAGAAAACAACATAAGAAAATTTCAAAACCTCCATAGTGAATAAACATTACAGAGAACAGAGTACAATGAATATAATTACTCCCTTTAACACTGTTACAAAATAAATTGAACATTAAAACGAATCCCTAAACTTTTTATTAGGGCGGAATACAAAAAAAAAAACAAAATGAGACCTGAAACCTTTCCTTATATTCAGTTTTTTTTCTTCAATGTCAAATTTTTGATCTTTTTCTGGCCAACCCACAACAAATGTTTTTTACTTTGATTGACCGCATATTGTTCTCGTTGATAGGCACCATATTTTTGTTTTTTTTTTTTTGTATAACGGTTATATTGTGAAGATTTACAGTTTTAATGGTGAAAAATACAAACAGATGTGCTTTAAAGTATTTCAAAGTGCAGCAAATTGTTTTATTTTTATAAAAGTATAAGAGCTCCAGGAATTTAAAAACTTCTAGTCACACTTTATTTCCGTCACGTTTATTTATTTAGGTACAATCCCCCACCAAAAACAATGTGATAATTGAGTGGGGGCAGCGTTGCTTTCTCAGATGTGACAGAAATACAAGGCGTCCGACACTCAAGGATCACAAAAAGAGAAATTGATAAAGAAATTCATAATAAACACATAATTATTTTGGAGGAAGTGGGGTAGTCTATTTCTAACGGTTTCCGAAAAGCCGAGCCTTTAAAGTAATTTCGTTAATATTTTAAAGAAATAACAATATCTTCAACCCTGTACATTATAGAAGATTCACTTAAGTGTCAGTATTTAGCTGAAGTTATGGTCTTCTTACGTCGTTTGTGACTTTTGAGTTCCAGACACTCTGTAAATATATTTTATATTATGACATTGGTTATTATGATATACATTATTTTTTTATAAGTATCTGACCAGGACTCGAGCCCAAAATCTTTCGATTAAAAGGTCGACGTCCTCACCACTATGCCATTGGTAAGATATTTCCTATGTAAACTATATCTTATAGTTTAAATTATATTTTCTAATAAATATTATCAATTTACCGTTATTGTACCATTTTCTAGTAGTGGGTACACTCTATCAGAAAAATATATGTTAATGTACTATATATTCCAAGTCCAAAATAAAAGCACCTAATCCGACATTACAATACAAAGTTAATTGCAGTCAAAAAAGTTTTAAATAAAATATTTCCATTCCTCACCTATACCAACAAAAGTATGGTTATTTTAATTGTACCAACTCACTTTAACCCTCTATTCTATACTACAACCAATACCACAACCATCCTAGACACTAAAATGAAAAAAAAATTTTTAAAACAATGGTAACTATTACAACTGTTTTGTTAATTTTATGAAGAAGCTTTATCTTATGCTCATTTAAGATTCATTGGTTTTAAGTACCATTATATATAAGACTCTATGACATTTGAATTTTATTTTAAGTTGTTATTGTCCAGGGATGTCATTTAAAACAAAAAGAAAACCTTCCTTAATTGTTACTTTATATGCTGTCCACCTTTTTATTGCACATTGTATTTGTATTGTATGTATTACCACCAAAGCAAAAGAATATACAAAATGAAAATATCCTTAGCATTTACCGTTATTTACCATTATTTTCAGTTAAAAGGTAACACAATAAAAAAATTTAAATATTTTTTTTAACTGGTGGTCATTACATTGACGGACGGTAACCATTATAATAAAATGATAGGAATAAAGTGATAAGAATAAATTAAACACAGGACAATAAAAAATCCATTCAAAAGTAGAAGGGCGAATTAAATTTTGGAATAAAAAAACTACCCAGGTTTTTTTCTATTTGGAAAAATTTCAATGAATAAAATGGAAGAGTTGTGTGTTATGTCAAAATAAATTATGTATGAATAGAATTTTGAAAATAATTTAATATACAGTGTGTTGTCAGAAAGTTTTTTGAAATACTTAATACTATTGATTTTATTATTTTTTTTAACGATGGTTTCTGAAAAATGTCGAAAGTCATCCAGTACAGTACAAGGCTCCCCAGGTTTTTCCATTTTGAAAATATTATAAGAAAGTTTATTATACGAGTGAAAAATAAAGCTTGGGAAACCAGGTTTGTGTTCTTGTACGATTTTCTCTTTTTTTTTGGGCAAGGGGCAACCTCTGGGATGTTTCTTTGTATAGTGTGCGACTTCAACACACCGCAACCCTGTTTAAATTTCTGGGTTGTATTCCTTGCACAGCGTGAGACATGTGATACTAATGTATAGTTTGGTTTCAAGTTTGAGGATATATGAAAGAATTTCGGGCTTTAAGTTTATGATGTTTAGGATTGTGGAATTATGGCAGATGAGGAAAATTCGATGGGATATTTGGAACCAACGAATGTACATAAGCGATGTTACACGATTTGATTAATTCATTTTTGTAGGGATAAGCACCCTTTTATCAGCCTTTTTTTCCGTTGGGAATCTTCAGTTGAGGCGTTAGTTGTTTAATTTCTTTAAAACCGGTGTTAGCCCCTACAAGATCAAAACAAGGTCATTGACCCAACTGTTCAACGATGGATCAGTGAAGTGGGCGTTGAAGCGACGTTGGGATCACAAGCCGATTAAGCTCTATTCCGCACTTTATCAAGCTATCACAGCACTGTAATAGAGTTCCAGCTCAAAGCTACATTATACTCCTATAATGACCTGATTTAAGTTTTGTATATAAAAGAGAGATTTTGCATTGGTTGATTCTTGTTTTAAGGAACAAATTGAATTATAGATCAGTGCATTTTCTCGTTTTACGACATTTATCCATAGTGACGACTGAGTAGTTTAACAGTTAAATCAAAAATAATTTAACACTTATTGATTTTAAATTCCATTCTAAAGTTAATTTTTATTTTTATAAATTTTTGAACATTTTTAAATAAATAACGTATCAAACTTTACTATTCAAAAACTTTAAACTTACAGATGGTTTTTCAATATTTAACTTCAAATCTATTATAAGTCATTTTGACATCACATAAGGAAAGTGTCACAATTTCTTATTATAAAATATATGAAAACACCAACCACAGACATAATCAAATTTATAAAATGTATAAAAATAGTATCTAATATAATATTCTAAAAATATCTATAATAACTTTAAGTATTTTAAAATAGAGTAAATTTAATTTAAAAAAACAAAAATTATGAGAAAATATTGTTGACATTAAAACTGCTGATATATTATACAACAGAATGTGAAAGTCATCACCTTAATCTAATTAAATTTTCATTTTTGTGTACAACACATTCTTTCTATCAAATACTAAAATAGAAACCACTTTTTATACCCGTATGACTATATAGTCAAAGGGTATAATAAATTTGCCATTACGTTTGTGACGCAGAGAAGGAAAGGGGGTAGATATAGACTCAAGTGTATGGATCGGATCAGAATCGAATAGTAAATCGATTTAGCTATGTATGTCCGTCCGTCCGTCCGTCTGGCCGTCCGTCTGTCCGTCCGTCCGTCCGTAATCACGATAACTCAAAAAATAAAGGAGCTAGGATTATGAAATTTTCACAAATTCGTTTTTATGCAAAAACCGGAATCGCTATTTAAATCCAACCTTTTTGGTCCACGGGTTCAAGTACCTGCCATACAACTTCTAATTTTATATGAGCATTACTCTATAGATACCTATGGAAGCTGCGTGTCTGAAATTTTGCCAAAAGTAGTTTAGTGTAATGGCCAAAGTTACTGCAAAATTTGGTTGGCCTACTGCAGCGGTTTCGAGTAGCTGCCATACAACTCCTTCTTTTATATGAGCTTTACACTACACCTGATGAAGCTAGGTGCCTGAAATTTTGCAAAAAATAGTTTAGTGTAATGGCCAAAGTTACTGCAAAATTTGGTTGGTCTACTGAAAAGGGTTCGAGTAGCTGCCATACAACTCCTTCTTTTATGTGAGCATTACTCTACACCTAATAAAGCTGAATGTTTGAAATTTTGCCAAAAGTAATTAACCAGATGATATAATGTATATGGTACGGTCATGCGGGTATCCCAGAGTTGACACAGTCTACTCTACTACACTCTTCCTCGTTTTTTTTTGTTTTTGTTTTTATTTTTGTGAAATAATCGGAAGTGAAAACTTTAAACTGGAAAACTGTCAAAATTTGTATAATAATATGTCATAATTTTTGAGAAGGATTCTGTTTTTTTTTTTTAATTTTTCTCTAAAATAAGAAAATTCTTTAGTAGTTGGTAGTTTTTAAAAATTTATTTTTTTTTTATAATTTTCAAGGAAAACTAAAGGGTAAAATAGTTGCAATCAAATGATTGTATGATTGTATGATGAAAATTATTTTCTATGTATGTGTAATAGCTCTAATAGAAATTTCCGTTATGTCTTAATTTTCTTTCCTGCTCATCATCTTCGTCACAATTTATTAATTTCAATTTATTTTGGAACCTTTTGATTTGAACTTTGTTTAGAATTTTATCTTTGAAGATAGAGAGCGTTTCCTGAATTTTCATCAAGCTCTTTTAATTAATTCCCATATAATTATAAAATAAAAAACAATATTATTACATTAAAAAATGTATAGATTGAGTTTTAAATTTAGTATCTTGGGTGTTGAGTCCCGTAAAATAATTAAATTTTCAAGCCTTATGACATTGTTTCTCTTTAAAGAGTTTTGTATCTAAATTTTGCAATTTGAGTCTATAATATTCCCAAAATTTTCCAAGCTCTAGATAACTGATTTGGTTCAGATTTTATTTCCCCAACTATTGACATGCATACACATAAGAAATGTTTCAAAATCCTTGAGATACTCAACATTTTCTTTTTAGTTTCTGTTTTAATCTTTTAAAATAAAAGTTTTTAAAATGTATGTGTGAATGTATGTATATGTGAACCTATATACGTATACAAATTAAATATGAGTTATGCAAAAAGGAACCAGAAATTCACTTGACAATTATACTTCCGGTATCTAGACTTTATTAAAAATTTAAATGATATGTTTTTTATCTACAAACTTATTTTAAAGAGGAAGGAAGTGTTTGAAAATATTTAAGTAATAACTAACTTTAATTCATATTCTATTAAACTATTTAATTTAAAATAATAATCTTACCTTAATGTTTAAAACTTGTTATCTTTTTAATTGAAGAGTGTATATTCACTTCTTCTCAAACTGTTTCTCAAATTATTAAATATTTAAAATAAATATTTTAAAATAAATTTTTATTTAAAATATTAATTAAATAAATTTTTCTTTCTATTTTTTTTTTTTCTTATAGAAATGATTCATATTCATTTACATCAACTCATCAAAAATTATTAAATTTTAAAAAAAGACGAAGAGCTTCAACATCTAGTCCCGGAAAAAAATATGATTCACCTGGATCACCGCCACCATTTTATAGAAAAAGATTTTTTAGTTTACCAAAAAATGCATTAAATTCAATAACAAATTATTCATCATCTTCAGTTTGTAATACAACAAATAATGATTGTAGTGATATTAGTAATGATAATGATGATGATGATCTAGATAGAATTTATAGCACAAATGAAAATGAAATCAATTTTACAAAAACTGGTAGACATTTAGAATCAATTTTAAAGAAATCATCATCAATGCGTCACAATAAAAAACCACAACAACATTGTTATGATAAAAATCGTCATAGGACTAGTGATCATAATGATTATTTACAACTTCCACCGCCTTGTACATGTCCATATTTTGGTGATGTACCAATAAAAAGTGCTTTAAAACAAACTGAAGTAAAAATTTTATCATCAACTGCAAATAGTAATAACAGTTTTTCTACAACATCATTATCATCATCATCATCATTATTTCCAATAACAACAGCTATACCCAGTACAACAACAACAATTCTTTCACCAAAATTAAATTATGATAATATATTAATTTCAACATTAGCATCATCAAATGTTTGTGCTAATGATATAATAACAACAAATATTATTAATTCACAACAACAGCAACAACAAAATGGTAATAACAGTAATATTTTAATAAATTCAACAAATATAAATAATTTAAATATTCTAAATACTAATAATAGTAATATAAATAATACAAATAATAGTAATATGAAAAAAACATCACCAAATAACAGTTATTTATCATTACCACCACCAACACCAGTTCGTAAATTAAGTTATTCAAAAACAGCATCAGTTGTAACATGGGATTCACAACGTAATAAACGACGTGGTTCTAGTTTTGGTGGTGCTCGCACAACATTATTATTAACACCAACAAAAGTTCCTTCATCATCATCGTCAATATCATCACATCATCATCATTTGCATCATCAAAATCAACATCATCATCATCATTTACATCATCAATTTCATAATCATTCACATCAACAACCGATATCAGCATTAAGACGTTCAGCAACATTACGACATCATAATAATATTAATTATTTAAATAGTAACAGTATATCTGGTAATGGTAACAATGTTGGTGGTTGTAGTGGTAATCAATCAAATTCAATTAATGATAATTGTTCTGATACATTATTATCAACATCACCATCACCATTAAAATCAAATAAAATTTCATCATCACCATGTTTATTGCAACGAAATGCAACAGTACGGTCACATCATTCACGTAATTCATCTGTTATATCTAGAAATTCATCACGTCATGGACGCATTATAAGATTAGAACAAAAAGCAACAAAAGTATTGGGTGTGGTTTTTTTTACATTTGTAATATTATGGGCACCATTTTTTGTATTAAATTTATTACCATGGATTTGTGGAGATTGTGAAGAAAACATATCACATTGGGTATTTGATATTGTAACATGGTTAGGTTATGCTAGTTCTATGGTTAATCCAATTTTTTATACAATATTTAATAAAGTATTTCGACAAGCATTCAAAAAAGTTTTATTATGTCAATATTCACGAGCTGGTACACAAGGATCAGCAGCTGGATTTAATCATTGGCGACCAAAAAGATAGCATCAAGAAAATATTAAAATTAAAGACAAATCATTTTTTTAACAAAAAAAACACAAAAAACAAACAAACAAACAACAAAAAAACATATTATGTAAAAACAATTGTTTTTTATTATTATATAAATATAATTTATATAAAATTAATAAAAAAACAAATAAATAATAAAAAATAGAATTAGTAAATAGAAATGGAAATAAAAAAACAAATTAAATTACATAATATAATTATATAATATAAAACAAAATAATATAGTATATAAATTATATATAAGAGAAGATATAGAAACAACAATGTGTTATTAGAATATAATAATTTAATGATATTTAATTTTAGCTATTTTTTTTAAATAATTTAAAAATATATTAAAATCCGCATAAATGCTCGTAATCGAAGGTAGATGGCATCTAATAAGCTCTATGTGTATTAAATCTTTATCTCTACATTAAATTAAAAATCATTTTAAATATAGCAGGGATCAGAACCCTCTAAGCACCATTTTTGAGTTTTGAGAACATTTAACTCGCAAACATACATTCACTGAAGCAGAAGTGACTTTTTCCCGAGTTAATAGCCAATAACTTTTCGCTTACTTGCCAGTTTTTTACCATTTATCGATTTTTGCCCGTGTATTCGGAGAAACTTAAGCGAGTATCAAATATAGAAATGTATTTCTTCAATTCATATTATTTAGAACATTTAAGTTGAGACCACACCATCTCGACCGTTATTTTAAGTAAATTTCTATTACTATTCGATATTATTTTAACGCTTAAATTCAATTTTGCATAACCGTTATATCACCGTTTCCTATTATACACCATTTTAATATTTTATCACGTAACATTTTTTTAAAGTATTTATTTTTCATTATACATTAAATACAGAATTTTGAGTTGAATTAAATGCTGAATTGGGAATTGAAACAATTTTCGTATATAAGTACTCAAAAAAAAATGTACTTAAGTGAATATATTTTTAGTACATATTGTGCTTAAGTGTATTTAAAAGAATATTTTAGTATAAATTTTTTATTTAAGTGATATAAAATTAAAACATTTGTTTTGTTTGAAGCATTTATGCGGTTTTTAACGGTATTTCCTCACAAAATTTTAAATTTTAAATTTTTTTATAAAATTTTAACAAATTTGACTGAGTTAAAGTATGAAAGAGTGAATTATGTACATATATTTTTTTGAGTATTATTAGAATAGTAATATATAATTAAAAAGTTTATTTTGAGATTTAAATTATGATATGTAATTAGTGATTACCTAATTTGGGATAACTAATTATTATTTTATAAAAATATAAATCGGTCCTCATTTACCAATATAAATATTTTTGTTGGTTTCTATCTCCTTCTGTGTTAGTACCTTTCCTTTTCCCTCCAGTATTAGTAGGCAAAGCTTATTACATCTCTTGCAAATTAATAAAACTTAAGTTTTAAATACGAGTATGTATTTTTTTTATTATTTTAAATGTTGTGAATTAAACATATCAAATAATTTATTATTGAGTTTGTTGGAGATATTATCAGAATTTAAAGCACTACTAAAATAATTATTGTATTTTGTCTGATTAATAATGAGCCTAAAAACCTGATGTTTTCTAATTAAGTGCACTCTTACGTTCGTATTCTGTCGCAGGATTATAATATTGCAAAATAAAATTTTTCTTGACTAAGCTCTATTGGGTTAAAAAAAAAAAATTAAAATCTTTAAGGTCTTAAGAATCTTTGTTTTAAATATCAAATCTTCAAAGCTTAAAGCCTAATTCGACTATTATTTAAAAAATATAACGAAATTTTTAAAACATTACAAACTTTAACCATTAATCAGATAAAAATCAGTGGAGAATTAAATATTTTGCGAGTATATGAAACAATATTTTTCAAACTCAGGTTATACCGTTATTCGACTTATCTAAGACTTAATTTTAAATATTTTAATTTTCAATGCAAATTTTTTTAAATATATTTAAATAACTGGTGCACAAGCACAATTAAATGGAAATCCTTGACCTGTTATAATAATGTGGTTTATAAATTAACACACACACAATTATAATATTATATTAATGCGCTTATTTGGAAAACATCCTTTGTGAAATCCTTTTGTTCCTTAATATGAATTTTTAAAAAATTATATTATAAAATAAATTCCACAAAATTTATTACCGTTATCCATCAAATAGTAATAAAATCAACCACATATTTGAAAAATTGCTTGTATCTGCGTGAAATCAGCACCAAATAGTTTCGTTAGTTTTTGTTTATGCAATCAACAAAGAATTTTTTAAAATAAACACTAAAAAAAAGGAAACTTTATTTAAATTTCAAAGTTATATAAAAAATAATTTTTTTTTTAATTTAAGTTTTTCAAAACAATAATCATACAAATGACATTTTGTTTATTTGTCAAAAATAGAAGAAAAACAAACATTTTTTTATTTTTAATTTTAAAAAATAACAAACCGGAAATGAAAAGCGTTTTTTCAAAAATCATAAAAAAATATTTAAAAGAATGTTGGGTAAACTAAATTAATGTTTAAAAATGAATGTATTGGAAAAGTAAAATGGGAAAAATTCTCTAGAAAGAAAAAATATTCCAATTAAAAATGAAAAAAATAAATTGCTCTTGTACACAAAATTAACTAACATTAAAATCTCATTATTAGTTTTTTTCAATTATTTTTTTAAAATTTTTTATTTTGAAATTTTATTTTTAAAATTTTTTATTTTGTAATTTTGTTTTTAATTTATTCTATTAAAATGTTAAACTATCAAAAAAAAAAACAAAAGAAAATACAAAAAAAACTTTTTGAATTATTTTTGTACATAAAATTATAAAAGAAAAATAAATATATATACATACATGGTGTCCCATTTTAGATTTTATCAAAGAGGACAAGATAAAGTGATGGTTGAATTCAAAATCAACAAAAAATTCTGTGTAAGAAGAGTTTTAAATTATTAAATTTAAAAATTATTAGAATCTGCTACGAAATGACGAACTTCTTAAAGATGGATTTTAAATGTTTAGTTTTCAGCAAATACCGTTATTTAGTGTTTTTTTTTAATTTTTGTATTATAAAACCGTGATTTTTAAAGCAAAATTAGCATTCTTAGCACAAAAGGAAGATTGGAAAAAATGCGATTCTTACAAAATTGGATTTTAGGCTGAAAATGTTAAAAAATTTAAATCCGATGGCAGCTTAGAACTAAAAAGTCTTCCATGTGGAAATTTTCATTTGAAAAAAGTTTAATTCTGTTATTTTTTGAAAAATCAATATTATATATCATAATTCTATGTTGCCCTTTACTCCGAAAGTATTAAATGAAATTACTATAAATTAATATAAAAATATAATTAACTAATGTTTTTTCATTTCTAAGTAACTGATGAACTAGCTTTAATTCTTACGATATTTATCACAAAACCTTCTAAGGTATAATTACATTAAATTTATACTTAATAATTAAAAGTCAAATATCTCGACTTTAAAGATAAAAATCCTGAAAGATAATTAAGATATAACATATGTTTTTTTTGATTATTAAAACACACCAAATCTCCATAAAATCTAAAATGGGAAACTCTGTATGTAACATACAAATAAATATATTGTAATAATAATAAAACAAAATGAAGAAAAGTAATTAAATAAAATTAAAAAAATAAAAAAAAAAAAAACACTACAGGGGAAGCTAATCAAACGCTTCATTAATAAAAAAAAAAAAGAAACACAACAAATATTTAAAAAAATAAAAAAAAAAACAAAATATCACAAAATAAATAAAATAAAACTAGAAACAAAGAAAACTTATAATAGAAAATAATAAATTAATGTAAATAGAAAACTTAAAAAATAATAAAAAATTAAATAATTATTGATTATTTAATTTTATTAATAAATATAAAACGATATATATATATATAAATATAAATATAAAATATAAAAAAGAGTTTTTTTATTATTTTAATTTCTTTTAAGTAATTTTTCAGATATTTCCTTCTCTTTCTCAAAGACTAATTGCTCCAAAAACCTTGAAAACTATATCTAATAATATATGTATATAATATAAAATAGTTTAAATATTTTGAATTCTACATTAGATTACATTTTGTAATATGCAGGTATTTATTTACACCTGCTTTGTTTTGTCCCTATTTCTTATTAACTTTTCTCTTTTCGCATAAATTTAGGTTCGAGTTTTTGTTGTATTTTATAGATTTTTTAAAGTTAAGCTTAAAACTTGGCTGTAACCTAGAAACCTGAGACTTGTTTTGAGAGTTTTGAATATTTTAATCAGGGTCGTTTCCTAAACTATTTTCAACACTCAGTTTATTTTTTAATTATTGAAACTATAAAATGCAATCTCAATTTTTAAAACAATACAAAAATCATCTTCACAAAATCCCCACTTAGAAAAATCCTCAAAGCCAAAATCCCTAAGAACAAAAATCTCTAAAGCCCTTTACAAAATATTTATTTATATATGAGTATATGCGAGATACCGAATTGTAATTGATTTTATAGTTGGTTATAAGATCAGGGTTTTAGCTTTTTTTCACAATATATAAACAAGTAAAATATGACTCCAAATCTCTGCAAAGGCAGCTTCTACCATTTAAGGACTTAATTATAAAATATAACAGGAGCAACAACAAAATCTAAATATTTAGCAATGGCTATTATACTTTTAAAAGTAATACATACAAAAATATGCAATTTAAAACTATTTTCAAAGATATTTTTCATGAAAAATAAAATGAAAACCCCGAAAAACCATTTTTCAAATTTTCCCAGTTTTGTAGTACATTAATCAAAATTATAAATATTAATTTTTATTTAATTTTACATTAAATTATTTATTTATTTATTTATGTACAGTGTCCTACTATATACAATGTGACAAGTGAATGAATCTGCCTTTCCTTTTCAGTTGTGGCAATAAAATTTATTTTATATCATTGTATAAACTATTACGATATTAATTATAAATTATATTTTTTGTTTAATAGATACGATTTGACCAGGATTCGAACCTAAGTTCTAGTGAAAACCCACCACTCTAACCCCTGAGCTTTCAGTCAGATTTAATTTTTCATTTAATTTTGCAAAATATTTTTTTTAATACTCTATTATAAATTATGACTGAAAAAATTTTTGTATTGTATAGAATGTTATACAAGTAAATTATACAAATATCCTGAAATATATATATATATATATATATATATAAAAAATAAAAATATATACTGAAATATATACATATTATTACACATTGTAAAGATATTTTATGCAACGTTACCAGAATTAAATCAGATTACATCCCTACTTTTTACTCCGTTGATATTTAAAAACATTAAAATTAAAAGTTTTTCTTTAAATTATATAATTTCCATAATAGTTATTATTTTCACTGTTATTCTGTTGTTATTAATTTATTTTTATATTTTGTTTTTGAATTTTTTCTTTTTTTTTGCATAAATAACAGTGGCATTCATAGCATTCTATTTAAAAAAAAATATACATATATACTATTTTCACATGAACTTGGTCCTTTTTCATATGTAATTAGTATATTTAAACTGAATTTGTCCTTTTTTCCAAATTAATTTGATCTCAAATTTTCAAATGAAATTTGGTCCTTTTTCATATTCATTTGGTCCTTGTTTTTTGGTCCTTTTTCTATTAATTTGGCCCTTCGTCCAGTATTTTGGAAATCACTGTCGAGCTGATATGACTTAAAAAACCTAGTACCTACCCAATTCTGCATAAACAACTTAAAACGAAGAAAAAAACAAAAAAAACGTCCCAAAAACTTTTGGAAATTTCTTGCTATATTTAGGTTCTACTATAAAATCTCTGAGTACGGTTTTTCAAGTTGTTGATCCGACTACTGGAACGCAAGAAATGGGGCTGATTAAAAACGACCAATTTTGAAAACTTAAGAACTACATAATTGTATTTAAAAAATTAAACCAAATTCATTTGAAAATAAACAAATTTAATGTGAAAAAGGACCAAGTTCATATGAAAAGAGCATATATTATAAAATATTGTATTTTTCTGTTAAAATTTATTTTTATTTAGAACAATAGAATAATTATTCATATAAGTTCATTTTTCAATATTACTAGTGAAAAATTGCATATTTCAAATTGTATTTAATTCAATTTTACGAATTTCAATCATGGAACAGCATAAATATTGAGGTATGTCTACGATTGTTTTACTATTTAATATCTTTAAAGTCATAATCTTGTAAAGACTAGAAACTCGAAATCTTGCAAAAAGTATTAATATATAGAAATTCAGAAGCCTACAGAATCAAATTGAATTTTATAGTCGGTTACAAAATCAATTTTTAAATTACTGAAGCAGTGGGGCTTAGTGAAAGTAGTCTGGATTTTTTTAAATTTTTGTCGTAAGATAATGATAGGTGTTTGTTTGTATCATTCAAAAATCGTAAAACTGGGAATATGATCTATATGCCTGTAGAATTATGAAAACTAAAAATATGAGTATTGTAACAAATGGTAAGTTGTAAATATATATCGGATAAGAATTAAAAAGGGTTAAGAGATAAGTTTACATTGAATTAGCTTAAATTCTTCTTGAAAATAAGAAAATTGTAAATCGCTAAACTATGAACTTTTTGGAGACAACAAATGATTATAGACTTCACACTTTTACAGTTCTAATAACAAACGAATTGCTGTAACCAATAGAATACCAATTGGTTGGAATGATCAGTTTCAGACCCTAGTGCCAAGTTGGAATTGCTTTGAAAGTAAATGGTTACTAAATCAAATTTATATATGAATTTTCCAAAATATGAATGTATGTTGGTATGTAATGTATGGCTCCATGTATGGCTCTGTACAAAAGTTACAGGAAGTAATTTTGTTAGTCGGATCGAAATGTCGTTGTTTCATCAAAATTTTAGATTTTTTTTTAAATTTTAGAATTCAAATTTTTGGTAATTCAAGATTTTTATTTTTATTGTATTAAAAAATACGTATGAAAGCATAAGTTTAAAATATCAAAATCAATAACTTTAAAGAACCATCACAGATATATAACTTCAATTGAGACCTATATATTCAATATTATAATGTTTCAATCTGTCTTCTATGGAATTAAAATATTTATGAATAAAAAAATTTGATAAAAGAGACCCTCAACATTTTTATTCCTAGCATTTATTTAATAATAAACATGCTGTTTTTAAAAAACTGAAACAAATGATTTTATAACAAAAGCCAAATTTCAATTTGAAAAAAAAAACACAAAAATGTCTACAATTTTTTTATTTCGGAGTTTTTTTTCCCGACGGAGGTGGAAAAATTCAAAAGAACAAGAAAAATTTTAAACAGTAATAAATACCTACTATTATTATAATTTTTTAAACAATATTATTAAAAAAAAAAAAATTAAAAGCTTAAGTATTTAATGTACTAATTAAATAAGAAATCTGAAGGTTGGAAATAAAATACAAGACCATGTTGAAATAATGAAAAATTATTGTGAATAATATATTAAAATCATTTCAAGTATATTGTGAATGAATATTTATTTTTTTTTAAACAAGAGTTAAAAATAAGACAAAAGAAAATTTAAATTATTATAATTAATATGAAAACTGATGAAAAGCTGTTGTATTAAGATAAATATATCTGAACAATAACACATTATGGAATATTTATATTATGTTTTAATAAAAGAAATTTAAACAAAAAAAAAAACAAATAATTAAAAAAAATATTAAAATTGAAGAGGTTTTAATAACATGGATTTGCAGCTCTAGTGTCTCTCAAACACTTTAACTCTGGTTTAGCATCAAAGTCTTAATTAGAGTTTTAATTTTTTAAAAGTGTTTTGAAGTTTCAAAGATGGTTTAATAAGGCCTTAATGCACCTAATCATTTCTTCAAGTTCTTGTAGCAACAAAATCCTACTTTGCCAATACGCCAATAAACTTTTGATTAGGAAAATACACATTCTTATCAAAAGTATTATTAATTGGTTATTCGATTAGTGATAAGTGGTTGCGCTGTAATAGAGGTCGGATACTAGAGCAGTAAAATTTATGTATTATAATTTTTTAATTAAACTTGTTCAGGCTGTGTACCCTTAATATTATTTATTCAAATAAATTTCAGCGTTTTAAATAAATAATTGTGTTGCCCTAACCAAAAAGAAATCATTTTCAAAATGTTAAGTCTGATTTACAACACATTATACAAAACCTTAAAATGAATATATTAAACAAATTTTACACATATCTAAAATTTTTGTTAAAATGAAAAAATTTTACAATTGGAGATCTACATATGATAAAAGCTCGCTATTATTCATATTCACCGCATATCACCAGAATATAATACAATTGAAAATGAATCCCAATGCCAAAACCAATGTTTTATTATTTCGCCAAAATATTATAAAGTAGAATAGAATTTTTCTAAAATAACAGAACTATTTTGAAAATAAAATATAAATATATCTTCTTCCCTTTTTACGCGAATTTGAAATTACGCGATTTGAAAAAATAGTTTAATATCTTTTTACGCGATCGAATTTGAAATAACGCGATTTAAAGAACATAATTAAATACGATTTAAACGATTTGACATCCCACAAAATAATTCTATCAAGAAAAAATTAGATTTTTTTAATAACATATCTATTTACACATGCACATATGGATTTCAGTTTCTTTAACTAATTGTAGTTAATTACACAAAGAACTTACAAAAAACTGCACGTAAGGATCAATTGCGACCGAGACCATACCAATATTACAGCAGGATGAGTATAAAAATGATGGATTGATGATTTTCGACTGACATTTCAAAACTGAACGAATACCGCTGATTAAAAATGAAAAAAATAAAAAAAATACCTTTAATTTGTTTTCTGAAGATGAACTTTTTCTTTGTTTTGTTAATTTTTTATTAATTACATGTGAAATTTTTAATTTAAATTTTTTTTTTGTTTTTTGTCTTGGGGTAACGGGGTAACACCCGCCCTGTTTTAAAATATTAAAACTAGTCTTAGAGACTAACCATTAATTTTGCGCTAACTTTTTATGATCTACTGGAATTACAGACCTCCGTTAAGGTGATCTGAATTTATCGCTAGTTGGAGGGGCCTAGTTCTTTTAAGCCTTCAATTGACATTTGAAAATAGTAGAAGTTTTGACGCTTCTATGTTTATGTGACCTTCTAAGCGGGTCTTATGTTTTATGGCATATTTTTTTATTTCATCGCTAACAATAGAAATTCCTAGATCCCTATGTAAGTCGGAATTTCGTACGTACCAGAGAGCACTCACCATGTTACGTAGCACTTTGCTTTGAAATGTTTGAATTCTCTGAATATGTGTTCGTTTGGCACACCCCCAAAGTTGTACGCCGTACAACCAGATAGGCTTAATTATTTGGTTATGTAACAAAATTTTGTACTCTATTGGCAATTTAATTTAAATTAATATTTTTTAATGCACAATTCCATTTGTATCTTAACTTATTTCATATCTTATTAATAAAATGTCCAATACACGTTATAAACATAAATTTTTATATGTTAATGTTTTTATTTTTGTGGGTTTCTCCGATGTGGAACCAATGCACTTCATATCTATTTTTAAGCGATTTTTTTTGCGCGAATTTTTTCAGAACGTATCTATCATTAAAAAATAATTACCTGTATCTATAATACCATTTTTATCATTAATTGAAATTTATCTCATTCTCATTAAAAATATTTTGAAAATTCAACTACCATTATTTTTAGTTAAAAGTATCCATTTGAAGGTTTTGTTTCATTTTCAAAATTTTCTAATTTTTCTAAAATTTTAATAATTATCAATAAAATTTATTAAATCAAAATAAATAATTAAAAAAAAATTTAATGCTGTAATTCATTCTGGTTAAAATTACATATTTTAACTATTCACAGAATTGATAGAGGTTTCAAAATTATTCCATTTAAATATGGGATAAAATGGCTTTATTATTTACTATGGCTTTGCAGTAATTTAAATACCGTAAGTTCAGATATTTTTCATAAATTTTCGTAATTTTTTATCGCTGTTCTTTTGTGAACTGTTCCATTTCCAATTCCCCAAGTTTTCTTCACAAAATTCTGAAATAATATAAAAAAAAAAAAAATTAATAAAATAAAAAATATAAATAAAATAAAAAGTTATTAAACCATATGGTTTGAAGATGTTTCGCGCCACCCTGTGTAACCAAAAAATTGTGAACAATTATGAATTTATTTTTTGTTAAATTTCTAATTAATAAATAATTTCTTTAATTTCTCATATAAGACTCATATATTCGAACTCCTATCGAAATTTTAGGAATCTAATCCGTTTAGAAGTTATTCTGATTCAAAATTTTACACAAAATGATTTTAGCATTGGTAAATGGTAAATGACAACAAAAGTATCCTATTATTTTAAATGTAAAGCTTTATGAAAGTAGCTGTCATTTGGAATTTCCATGTAACTCCATAACGGATGAGGCTACTAAAAAAAAGTTGTTCTATGAAGTTATTGTTAGTTATATCCTAAAATTTCCAACGGAGAAGCATTTTTGTAAAAATCCAGACGGAAGCGTCACATAATCTCGTTTTTAAGGATTTTAGAGTTAGATTTAAAATCAGAATTATCAACCTTTCCCAGAATATTTCCTTTTCCAAATTTCCTGAAATGAGATTTTTAGAAAAAAGGGTTTAATAATCCCAAATTTCGACCTTAATCCTTTCCAGACGTATAAAGTGATACTAGGGAAACCTTTTTAAAATCTTATGAAAACCTGCTAAAACAGAGCCCATTTTAAAAATGTAACAAAATCCTACACATCTACAGATTTTTCATCTTGCAGCAATATTAACTAATTATTATTAAGTTCAAAAAAACTAGATCTTTTTTTTCAAATTAAAACTCATAACATCAAAAAAAAAAAAAACAACCTTTGATTTTCAATAGATTCATATAATATGAAAAATTATTAAAAAATTGAAAAATATTAAAAAAAAAAAAAAAATTGTGTCATAACTCATAAATAATGAAAAAATTGAGCTTCTTGTTGACTCTAATATTCTCTATATTCTTATTACAAAGTTCCAATATCATAGTTTCCCTTTTTGTCATATGCAACATTTTTTGTTTTGAATATCTTATATATGTATATATATATATATATATATATATATATATATATATATGTATCTTTGTTTATTTTTCTATTCAATATATAATCCATCTATTGTCATCCCAATGCTGCATTTATTATATACGTCCTACCTATACCTAACCTTTTGTTTATAGCTTAATACCGATGAAAAAGAAGCATCAAGTTTAATTTCAAGCTGAGTGATTTCTCTGTGTACGTTTTTTATATTCTCATGTTACCTCTGCCATAAAAACAACAACAAAAACAACAACTACAACAAAAAAAAGAACAACTATAAAAGAAAATTATAACATTGAGGAACACAATGTATGACAGGAACAAAAATAAACAAAAAAATAACAAACCTTATTTGTTTTCATCTTCTTTTGTCCTTTTTTGTTTTCTAGAAAGAGACAAAAAAAAAATTGAATAGGAAAAAAAACAAACATTGTTTTCTTTACGGTACAATAAGGATTTGTTGTTAAAAACTACTCTTAACTATTGTAAAAAAAAAATTATATTGAAATATACTTTTATTATATATCTAATAGTTGCTTATGTTTTTTAATTTTTCTATTTTCACACTCTCTCTTTCTATGCTTTCCTTTATGATTGTTCTTTTTCTCTATCTCTCTAATTTAAATGTCTAAACCATCTGTAGTTGACGCTATTTTGTAGGGTTGGGTACGAAATCCCAAATGCAAAATCCCAAAATCCCAAACATCAAAATCCCAAATACTAAAAACCCAAAATCCCAAATCACTATCGTTATCATAATTCGTTTTCCAATAGTTCCAAAAAGTTCCAACCCCCCGCTTAACAAATTACTGAAACCCTGATCTAAAATCTCTTTTATATCAAACTAAAAAGTGGGATTTTGCAATTTGGGATTTCAAAATTTGGGATTTCAAAATTTGGGATTTCGGTATTTTGGGATTTTGTAATTTGGAATTTTGAAATTTGGTATTTTGTAATTTGGGATTTTGGCATTAGGGATTTTTTTTTTTGGGGATTTCGTGGCGGTCTCTATTTTGTATTGTAACCTTGGTTAAATAGTTAATTGGAAATAAAACAAAAAAAATAAAATCAAAACAAATATGAAAAAGAAAATTAGTAGGTTACTTATAAGTTCCGTCATTTTCTGCCACGGAAGAATTTAATCGTGTGTGGAAAACTAACACTGAAAAGTAAAACAAATATATGTTTAAAAATTCAGTAAGAAATATGATGACTTTTGAACCAAGCTTTTGTTTCAAAGTCTATTTAAAAATTGGATCGAATATGAAAAAGTTTTTTAAGTTTTGTACTCGCATATGAAATTTCATATCATAATAATTTCTTTGAGTAAATCTTAAACTTAAGTTCGTTTATACTCAAAATTTGGAAAAATGATACCGAGTGAGCCATTAAAGTACTGAATGAGTCCAAAAACCTTAAATGAGAAAAGTTAATTCATACCAATTAGAAGGTTAAACAACTAAATAAATCAAAAGTTGGTTTTTAAACTTAAGTATAGAATAGAAGAATGGCTCCGAAGCTATTATTTGAAAATTAAGATTTATCTAAAATATTGCATCTAATTTCCAGCAATTCCATCTAATAATTTTGAGACAAAATTCTTAGAATCGAAGATCCCCCGGGAGCGTATGATTCAAAAAGTAAGCCAAAAACCCTGGGATGTTATAACTTTGATGAAAAGTTAGTTAGTTTCAAAAGTTCCTCGGATACTAACGACTTTATAAACTGAAATATTTAAAATTCAGTATTAAAGGAATTAGTTATTTCCAAATTTTAGAATAAATTCCTATTGAAAATTGAGAATTTCCCCTTCTTCCAAATCATAATTTTTTTAACAAACTTAAATAAACTCTTTTAATTCTTAATTTTGGATAGAAGGTTTCATAAGTAGTTTTGAAAACGTCGCAAATTCGATTTTTAAACCCAACTTTAAAATTTATAATTCCTCACATATTTGAAAGTATGAAATTTGAAAATTATATCTTAATTTTTATTAGATTAGATTTAGAATTATCTTTGGCTCACTCATCAGTTATTTTTTGAATCATAAGTCTCCAGGGGAATTCAAAAACAAATCTCTCATAATAAAACTCAATAAAGCTCATGTAATTTTTTTGAAACGAGTTAAGCATGCGATCGTTAGTTTGTCTTACATAAGTTTTCAGACCAACTCCAAGAATTTAATTTAATAAATAAAGACTATTTTTTGCAGAATTCTAATCATACGTACGTTACTGTCATCATGATGACGAAAGCAATATAAACTCATTACTGATGCTAACATCATTATTAGTTACAAAATAATCTTCCTCCGCATGATTCCTTTTAGAATTTGTTATTGGTTTAATTTCAGAAACTGTTGCCAGAAATTATTTCTAAAAAAGAATATTAATATTCATGAGATGTACAAATATTCTTTGTAATATCGGTATGATAAGGCTTTTTCCATAAACTTATTGAGTATACAAATTTTTATACTGAGTAGGTATATAATAGTAAAGGATGCCTATAATACATATTTGTTAATTAAACTTCGTTTTAAAATTATGGATTGTATAAAGTACAAAGAAATTTGAAAATCTATCATTTATATAGAAATTATAGAACAATATACTAATTATTTAGTCTATTATCAAACTTGTGTTATTATAAAGGTAATTTAAATTTAAATTTGATTGAAACTTCTGAATTATTAAAAGTCATAACATTTTAATTTTGTATGCAAATTAATTATGAAAAATTGAATTTTTTTTTAATAAAAACTTTTAAATTTAATTAGCAAAATTGTACATACATAGTACTTATTAAATTCAAATCTAAAGACCTTCTCTTTATGTAAACAAAAGACAAGAGCTAAAGTAGGTTCAAATAAGAAAAAAGATATGCATCTGCTGGTTCTGAGAATCCGTCAGTGATTCCATCGAATACTACAATGGATTTCTCATAATTTAAGAAATATAGAGAGACCAGCTTGGAGAAGAACAGTGCAAAAGACGGTGTTCAACCCTTCGAAAAAGCAAAGAAAATAATAGTATCTTAATTGCAAAAATTGCATGATTGGAGGCTTATGCCAAAAAAAAACTATAAAAACTATGAATATCAAAAAAGCTAAAGATTTAACCAAATTTTAATATAAAACTTTTAAAATAAACTAGTATATTATATCAACAGTATACTAAGATTACACTTTACACTATATTAAGTTACGAAATCACAAAAACTTTAGAAATTAAAAAACCAAAAAGAAAATATTTCAAAGTTTTTTAAGTTACAAAGTCATAAGAATGACTAATTTGTTTGTGGGGAAAATTTTCTTAAACGTGCTCTGAAGTAAAATTAAGATTTTATTTTATTTATTTTTATTATTTTATTGTTTTTCTATTTTCATGAAAAGTTTTTCAACTTTACTACTGTTGTTTTGGAATTTAGTTTGTTTCAAGAAAATCTTATTTTTATAAAGGGACAAGAAAAATTTGGAAAATTTTTAGTTTTGGATAGTTTTACAAAATCTTAAAGGATGAAAAAAAATTATTTTCATAATTTAAACGGTGAAAAGTTGAACTATTTAATTAATCTTTGATTTCATAAAGTAACATTTTGCCTTGAAATTACCAGAATTAAAGACTGTCTTTAAAGCAAGGGTTGTTTAGTTAAAATCAAACAGTTTTTAATATTAACAAGCGTAACATCGTATTCTTTAGTTATATGAGGGTTATTGCAAGGAAGATCACCAAATCAATATGTTTCAGTTTTAATAAAGAATATCCTAATATATTTTAGATTAAATTTAACCTCAGATAAAATAAAAGCTTGGTATACAGTCTTTCAAATCCGCTCCTTTTAATTTTCCCTTCAGAGCCATATGATAATAAGCTCCTGGCTCCTATTATACCTACGCTTATCACTAATCAAAAAGTAATTTTTTGATAAGTGAGTGCTTTTTAATAATCAAACTTCATTAATAATTATTTGATTATTTAATATTGTAAAACTTCCATGATTAGTTTAAACTTAGTTAAGATATCTATTAATTAAAATACGTTCATATGAAATTATAAAATAAGCGCTACCTACTTACTATATTAACAATATTTGAAAATAATCTAAAAAATTACCTTTGGAAAACTGAAACCGATATATGTAATGAACTCAGAAACTTTTAAAATTATGATAACAATGTTACTCCTGTCTAATGTTTTTTAAATTAGAAAACCGGAACATCTCGTAAACTTTTTTTTAACTTTTAACATTTAAAATAGAATTTTCAGAATTATGTCTGTGCATATAAACTAGTTTCGTATACAATATAGAAATGCATAAGAAAGAGAACACCCACTATTTCTTTTATACTCGTATAACTATTAGTCAAAAGGGTATACTAAATTAGCTATTACGTTTTTGACGCAGATAAGGAGAAGAGGTAGATATACACTGAAGTGTGTGGATCGGATCAGAATCGAAAAATAAATCGATTTAGCTATGTATGTCCATCCGTCAGTCTGTCCGTCCGTCTATTCGTCCGCACGATAACCCAAAAAATAAAGGAGCTAGGATTTTGAAATTTCACAAATAGGTTTTTATGCAATAGCCGTCATCGCTATTTAAATTTAGCCATTTTTTCCATGGGTTCGAGTACGTGCCATACAACTTCTTTTTTTCTATGAGTATTACTCTGTACTTATTAAAGCTGGGTGTCTGAAAATTTGCCAAAAATAGTTTAGTGTAATGGCCAAAGTTACTGCAAAATTTGGGTGGTCTATTGCAGTGGATTCGAGTAGCTGCCATACAACTCCAACTTGCACTACACCTAATAAAGCTGGTATGTTTGAAATTTTGCCGAAAGTAATTAACCGGATGATACAATGTTTATATTACGGTCATGCGGTGACCCCAGAGTTTACACAGTCTACTGTACCACACTCTTCATCGTTTTTTATATTTTTAAACTTTAATCACTATAAAAACTAAAAATATTCTAATGAACATTTAAAAAAAATTTAATAAATTTAATTAGAAACAAAAATTATTCGTGCTGAAAAAGTGGTATTTTCAGATTTTTTAAAATAATTTTAATAAAATTTTAGTTTAAAAAAAACACACGACATTAACGGAATCACAATTCTATTATAAAATCTAAAAGGAAATACCGTTTTTTTTTCAACTAATCTTAAAACTTAATTCAAAATTAAAAAAAAACCTAGCATCAAAATCAAAATCTGGGGCATGTTAAAGAATTTTAAAAGTTCAGAAACAAATTACAATAAAAATATGAACAACACAAGAGCAATTTCATTGAAAAAAAAATAAAAAACAAAAAAATAAAGAACAAAAGTACAAAAAATCAAATTAAATCCTAAAACTAATTAAAAAGAGCAGAACCAGTTAATCTGTTAAAGAGAGAGAAAAAGAGAAAGAAAATAAAAGGTTTTTTCAAACAAATACACTATATTAATTTAAAATTTACCCTAAAGGTAGACAATATTAAAACTACAAACATAAATAAATTATGTATAAAAACGAGGAAGATTATAGTTGCCCTTGTCAACTTTTAGATACCCGTGCATACCCACTATGGTGTATAAAATAAACCGTAATTTACTTCCCTTATACATTTAACTCATAATTTTGACGTAAAAAAAAAAAAAAAAAATTAACAAAAAAAAAAAAAAATCACAAAACAAAAAACAAAATTTTCATTCATTGTCCCATAACTTTAGCTTAAAAAAAAAAAAAAAAAAAAATTAACAAAAAAAAAAAAAATCACAAAAAAAAAATTTTCATTCAGTGTCCCATAACTTTGCTTAAAAAAAAAAGAAAAAAAACATAAAAAAAAAAAAAAACAAAAAAGAAAAAAAAACAAAAAAAAAAAATTGGCCCACCTTAAAAGTCCGATGGTCCGAGTGATGTCCAACTTTGCGAAGTAACTTGCCCTATTAATTTACCTGCCCAATTTTAATTTTAACCTTGTAGCTTTATTAGATTCACAGTTATTGAATCGAAAACTTTGTATGGCAGCCCCCCGAAAATGGGGCCCTAACATTTTGAAACTTCATATAAGTTCTCGATCCATTATATAACTAACCGTGTGTAATTTTCAGCATCGTAGTATAATTAGTTTTGAAGAAATTCATATTGGTGCAAAGAAGTTGTATGGCAGCCCCCCGTAAATGGGGCCCTAACATTTTGAAACTTCATATAAGTGCTCGATTCATTATATAACTAACCTTGTGTAATTTTCATCCGCGTAGTATAATTAGTTTTGAAGAAATTCAAATTGGTGCAAGGAAGTTGTATGGCAGCCCCCCGAAAATGGGGCCCTAACATTTTGAAACTTCATATAAGTGCCGGAGTCATTATAAAACTAACCGTGTGTAATTTTCATCCCCGTAGTATAAATAGTTTTGAAGAAATTCATATTGGTGCAAAAAAGTTGTATGGCAGCTCCCCGAAGCCTTGGTCCGATTTTAACCAAAAACAATAGGGAACCTAGAAATTGTCTAAAAATGACTTTGTGTGAATTTCAAGACTCTAGCCTTTTTAGTTTTTGAGTTATCGTGCTGACACACGGACGGACGGACGGACGGACGGACGGACGGACAGACACACATAGCTAGATCGACTAATTTTTCGATTCTGAGCCGATACGTACCCTTGGCACTATATCTAGCTCGTCTAGATCGATGCGTTACAAACGGAGGAGCAAATCTAATATACCCGATGTCATATATGTATGCACGGGTATAAATACATATATATATATATATATTAGTATATTAGTTGGTATAATACTGTAATTTATATTAATAAAGCTTATTTTTTCATCTTTCTCTTTCTATTCCATTTTAAATTTTCCAGCAGCATAATTTGAACAGAAAAATAAATAACAGAAAACATAGAAAAATTTACAGACAAAACATTTATCAAAAATTTAGTTTTTCTATGTAGGTGTGTAATATTTTATTTAAATTTATAATTTTTTCTATTTTGCTTTTTATTATAATATGTAAATCCTTAAATTTGATTGTTTTTGTATAATATTCACATTAGTGAATATAATATACATATGTAGAATAATGTAAAATATAATTGATTCGATAATAATATATACAAAACACAGCCACTGAAATAATTTTGAATAAAAACAAATCAATTGCAAATTTTTATCCGGTCTGAATATAAAAGTTGCAATTGCAATTGACAACCTACTGTGAACGTTGAGATATTTTGCAATTTGATCTTAAAACTGCAAATACAATCTATTGTGAATACAACATTGAAATTGAAGTATTGAAATTAAAATTTTTTCGTAAACTTTTAGAAATGAAAAGTAAAAGGAGAAAGCTTTCTTTAAAAAAATGTTTACATTATTATTTTTGTTAATTTAAATTGGAAAAATTTAGTGGCTCCCGATTGGTGGAAATACAAATTCGAACTGTTTTTAAAGAAAATTCAAATTTATTTACATAGTTGGCTTTGTTTTTAAAAATATTGGAAAACCAAAAGACTTTGGAACTTTGTTTTTTTGGCAATTAAAAGAAAGTACATACAATTTATTATTTGTGTTTTTATTTTAATGAAAAAATTAAAATAAAGATACTAATGATTTCCATTTTTCAAAGTTATAATTGCATTGCAGTTTTCAAAATACTGATAAAAAAATTGTTATACAGGGTGTTCCCGACTCGATGGTCTTCCTTCAAATGGGTGATCGGGCATATCGAGCAGGACAAAAAATTGTATGAAAGGGGGGGGGGGGGGGTCTATTTTCATTAGTTTAGAAGTTATGGGGCCTTAACTATTTTTCAATCATAATTTATTTTTATTTCGATAAAATTGGAACTAAATAAGTTAAAAAAAAAATTAGTATAGCATTTAAATGCTTATTAATGCAGATTTCTAAATTACTATCAAACATTACTCTAAAGTTTCTCAGTCTGAGGTTATGCCCGATATGCCCGATCACCCATTTGAAGGAAGACCATCGAGTCGGGAACACCCTGTATATATGTATATAGCTATATATTTTTATTTAAGTTATGCAAGTTGGTAAATAACTTATTGAAATATGTTATAGGTTATAGCTATATGCAACAATGTGATGTTAATCATATTTTATATTAGTAATTTATTATAGCAGATTCCAATGTCTTAGGTTGAAAAAAAGCAAAGCAAATTAATAAAAAAAATAGCCCCGCGGTTAACCTCGCACATGGCCCCGCAAATGTTCAAGCCGGCGCTGATGACTCGTACGGGAATTGAACCCGCATCTCTTCGCTTATTAATCCAAATACTTACGCACTAACGTGATAAAACCCCTTATTCAAATTCAAACGATACTTTAGAGTAATAATGTATTGCAGAAGATGTTTTAAATTTTAAAGATATTTTTCATAAAAACTTATTCGTAATGTATGTATAATGCATAATGTATGTATTATTAAGTGGGGTATAATATCTACACCGTACTGTATTAGGTTAAATGAAATTAAGAACAGCTTTACAGTTTCATGTAAATTTCATATTAATGATTTAAAAGTGGTGTTTCATAGGTTAAAGTCAAACACATTTATAATAAAATTGTCCTTATTTCAATCTTTCATAGCAGTTTCCTTACCCTATATCATCTATAACTTTAATCCAATTTAAAGAAAGAACGTTGCATTTTGCATTCCAATGTATTACAGATAAAAAATTCAAGTAATAATTTTAGAATTGGAAGCCTTGCAAAAAAAAATGAGAGGAGTTAAATCAAATGTGACGTTTAGATAAAAATAATTATATTAACCCTTTAATCTTCTGTATCAAATGAATTAAAATTTTTGCCAGTAACTGTTTAATTAACATAAACTACTGTAAGTACTTGTAATTAAAAAATTTTATAATATATTTTTTTTTCATTTTTATAATAGTTTTATTATCTACAGATTTTTACATCACATTTAATTTTATTTTCAATTTCATTTCATTTAAAAACATGTAAAAAAAAAAAAAATTTAAAACATTCGGTTCTATCACAAAAGAAAATGGGAAAATAATTATTATTATTATTATAAAAAAAAACCTCTGAATATTATGTAAATATAAAAAAATATTTCTGAAAATATCTTTTATTTTTAGCTTAATTCTTTTTTTTCTATATAATACAGTTTTTTTTTATTATAGTTGTGTGGTACTGTGACAATATTTGCCATTTTATAATGAAATTATCTTGTTAGCTTTAACAGGATAATGATATCATTTTCTGTTTCATTCAGAAATTCTTTTCCGTACTTCATTTTTTTTTTATTTAAAAAAAAAAACCTTGTATTATAGTTGGTTGGTACATTATTATTCCAGTGTACGTTCATACAATTAAATAGAAAGGGTGTCTCACGAAAAAAATTTCTGAATATAAAAATGTATTGGGCATTCGATTAAGCTTTGTTATATAATGATATAACGATACATTTGATGAACATCGTAATATCCAATTTGAATTAAGTTTGGGGAGTTTACTCCTGAGCTGAAGCTTTATCAAATACGGGTTAAGTTTTCTGCCTCACGTGAAAAAAAACTAGATTCTGATTTGCATTAAACAAACCGCACACGAGATTTATTTTCGTGTTGGACACATTTTTTTAATCATTTTTCCATTCTTTTAAGAACTATAAGACATGTATAATTTTTTTATTCACCAAGTCTATTTAGACTTAGCTTCAATTTCTTTAATCGTTATATTCACTAAGCCTTTGATTACTCAGCTGAAGCTGTTTTACAAAATTATGAATACACAAATGTTAGTTTTGTGCACCATCTATTATCTAACACAAGAGTTATTTTTGTATTACGATATTAAGTCTTATCTTATATTACGATATTAACTATTACGATATAATTATAATATTTTACGATATCTTTTTATTAGATATGAACTGAGCGGAGTTGGAACCCAAGACATCTGCATGAAAGGTGGGGTCTTTGCCAATAAGCTATTGGTCAGATGACACTTTTTACTAAAAACTTTGTTTCAGGGTATACAGTGAGAGAGGGGCATAATAAATCAAACTTTTAGTTTTCTTATTAACTAACACATACAAAAAAGATTGTATTTTAAATTTTTTCCAAAAAATATTTGAGTACGTATGAGGATAACTAATATTTTCTATTCGATTATAGAAAATACATACAAACATTGATAATACATACATGTAATACTGAAAAGTCAACTTGAAATGTCATTAATACCAAGGAATTAATTGTGCGGCTTGATTTATTAAGTTTTATCTATTGTAAATGTATTAAAATTTATCATTGAACGAAGCTGTCAATGAATTAAATGAGAGTTGATTTTGACGTATGAGAATTTAACCCATTGAGTGCAAATCAGAAGATTTATCAACTTTAATTAAACTTTATGTACATATTCTAAATCTTTAAAACAATTTAAATTTATTTAACAAAATATTAACATCTTTTAGTTGAATCACCTCTGCTTAAGTCGTGATGAAAAGCTTTACAAAGTTGTTAAAGTGACTTTAAATGAATGCAATGACATCAGCTTATTTCAATTTTATTAGAAAGTAGATTGATAAGATTAAAAGAATTTGTATTCATCTCTACACTCTGTATTTACTAGAACACTTTTTTCTATCATAGGAAAATCACTGCACAAGACATTTTAAAAAAATTAAAGTGTGGTACATTTATGCAAATTTAAACGATTATAATGATGATATTAAGTTGTTATTTCTTAACATTGTTTTTCTAATTTGTATTTTTTTTAGTATTTTACTTCTTAAAGTATATTAGAGCAAATTATTATGATCTAATTTTTAAATAAATGCAATTAAAAGTAGATGTTCCAATGTAAAAAAAAGAAATACGTTGTTAAAAGTAATTTTAATTTGAAACGCATGTTAAAAATGGAAAAAACTATTACCGAACAGTTTTTATAACTGAAGAATTTTTCCAAAAATAAGCTACACATCATATTTGAAAATATTACATACTATTCTAAGGAAGACTCTTACCAGTTTTTGACACCAAATTAGTGATTGTTTTGAAAATTATTTAATAAAACTAAACTAATTGGGACCATTTCAAAATAACTGAAACTAATTTTTTTGAAGGAAATAATTTTATAAACTTGTGTCATGCCTCACATTTAAAAGAACACTCACTGATTTTTATTGTATTTTAACATGAATTTTTTTTTAACTGTGCAGGAACTATAGGTGCGTCCAACTTATGTATATACGAAGAATTAATAATTTTTTATTAGAAATTACAAAGTTTCTAAAAATAGTATTCATTGTCTAATGAAGTGAAAGTGTAATGAAATTATCATAATCTATTTAAAAAAAACTTACAATTACTTTGGTATTGTATTTATTTTAAACTATCACAGTATTATGAAATCATTCATATATATATGTAGTTTGAACAAAATTATACAAATTCTTCCACGGTAGTATAAGGCTTTCACAAAGCTTCTGTATCCGAGGCTCTGTTTCCGTTTCGTTAACCGTTTTTTTTCACTAAGCTAATTGGTTGATGATAGCTAGATGATAGACGACGCCAAATTTCTCTCCAAAATGTCACTGAGTTTTCCTAGAACTCCTGCAAGGTGTCACTGCGATTTCATACGCCTAAGAACTGATGTTTGTTGGGTTATGTCATGTCGCATATGCAAGTGTCAATGGTGTCAATTTGACAGATGCATATGTTTATGAAGATAAAGTTAATTTTTTATTTACTATTAAGCTATAGGTTATTTCGGGAATACGATTATAGATAATATTTTATATTTTATTTGTTTATAAATTATTTTTTGTTTTGTTTTTTATAGACTATTAGAATATTTAAATATAAGTTATTTTAATATAATTTTATATTGTTATATACTATTTATTGAGTTTTCCCAGCTGGAGATCGAACACGGGACCTTCGCATGAAAAGCCTGTACCACAACCACTGAAAAAGATTACTTTTTTTAAATTAAATTATTTTAAAATTGAAACTTAATAAAGTTCTCTAAAAGTTATAAGGTGTGTATTTAATTTTTACCTTATATATTTGATCTTACAAATTAAATATCTATTAATATTCATAATATTTTTATTATTATAGAAATAACATACATTAGTCACTACGAATAACTTACATATCCTGCATACAACATTGGCAGAACTTGTTGAAATCATCATTACAACCATTTATATATATATATAATGCTTTTCCTTCGGAAAATTCCGAAAAAAAAAGAAAAACAAACAAAAAAATGAAAAAAAAAGAAAAATAATATTTCTAAGTAAACATCATAAAGCAATATTATTACTATTTTCGAAAATATCTTTAACTAATACTAAAGTACATACTTACGTGTATCCGACAAGACATTTAACAAACAATTCTATCTTACATTAATGTGTATTTATAAATACACAATATTACACAATATTTTTGTTTAAATACACAGTTATCAGCATAATATTAGAGATATCAGTCCGTGTTAGGTATTTAGTTCTCAAATATTAAATTTCAAAAGTATTTTAGATATTTCTAGAAGTTTAGATTTTTCGAATGAAATTTCGATATCTTTAAGAGTTCAGAGCTTCAATTAGAGTTCAATATTCTGAAATTTGCAAAAATCCCTCAACATTTCATTATACTCAGGATGACAAACTCAAGCCTAAATTAAATTATATTTAAATAAAGTAACAACTGAATCATAAATTAATTTGATCTTATCATAGAACTTCCGGACAGCTAGTGTATTATTAAATAGTGTATGTAATTCATATAGAGGTTTTTTTGGCTAAGCAACTCAGTATCCCTTTATCCAGGTTTAATCAACCACTTGCAATACAAGCTTTTGAATCATCAACGTGGCTGCTCAGTTTTTATATAAGTTTTGTTTTCTGAATTATAAAACTATTTTGAACCTTATTAGAAAATGAGCAAGAAAAAATATAAAAACAAAAACAACATTGAAATATAAATAAACAAATAATAATAGTAAATATAAAATATCCTACCCTTTCTTACATTTCTTTTTTGTTTATTTTGCTGTTCACTTTAGATTTAAATTGAAATTTTTTTTAATATTTTTTCACTTCTTTTTATATATATGTATGTGAAAGTATTAACCCTTTAGTGCCTGATGAGTAATAAAATTTAAATGGCATACTATTTTTTGATCAATTAATAACAGGGTAAGTTCTGTAGGAATCTAAATCAACAAACAGGCTAAGAATATAAATCAAGACAATCAATTTAACTAATTGTTCAACTCAATTTTTGAGTTAAATCAAGTTTTGAGCTATATAAATGCGCTCACAGATTGAGTGAACTTAATTATAAGCCGATTTACTCATTGACTAAACCTTTATTTTGGATTGAGCTTTTGGGCTGCAGCTTTTGAACACTGTTACGTTATTCATATAACTTCTTTTGCGTGCAATTTGTTTCTCACAGGGCTCACATACTTCATCTGTAATTCTGGATATTAGGTTATCGCTTTTTGATAACGAACAATTTGGGTTCTTCACATTCCTCCACGATCATAAATTCTCAATGCTTTTCAAATAGTTTGAATCCTTTTTAAAAACTCCAACGTTGATTAAAATTTCAAATAAGTTGATAAGATTATCCTGCATTACAACAGGACTATAATATATATATATATAACATATTGTAATAACTCTTTAAATTCCGGAAGGTTAAATATTTTAATCCTATACTTAAATAAAAAAACCATTTTTTTTTTTCAACTTATAAAAATCTTATAAAATGTTTTCTACTAAAAGATCTGAACAAAAATAAACAACAACAGTGAGAAAAACTATTACAGTAATAAAAATTATTATTATTATTGTAATCATTATAATATAATTTTATACACCCATCCTTTTCTAACTCGCATTAAAAATTCAAATGAAAGAAAACAAAAAAAATTAATTTGTCCGGAAAAGGATATGTGTTAAGTATTATTTTACCGGAAATAGTACTTAAAAAGGGCATGCCTTTTTTTCTTATTTTGTAAAATTTAAATGTGTGTGTGTGTGTGTTTATTCTATAACAAAAAGCATTATACAATCAAGGGGTGTTTTATTTTTTTTTTATTTTAAAAAAAAAAGTTTTAAAAGCAATTTATAAATTTTTCGTTTTTATTTTATGCTTTTAATTAAATGTCTTTCAGTTAATGAATAATGTTTTTTTAAAAAAATAATAAATAAAGTCATAAGAATAACACTGCAATGCAATGCAATGCAACTTCATATTTAAAACTGTAGGGAATAAAAATCTGTACTCGTAATTAAGAGTTGTGAGTATAATTTGAACATAATATGAAATAAGATTAAGATAAAATTTTTTAGAAAAAATATTTAATTATAAACAACCACATATATATATATATATAAATATATATATATAGATATATACAAATATAAATATTTTTAATCACTCATGTGTAATGATTTGGTTAAGGGATTTGAGAATAAAAAAATTTCGAGTTTTTATTTTAGTTGGAAGCTGAACAGACGTACGACACCCAGCACCAAAGAAAGTGTATTTTTGTGTATACTTTTTGTTCGTTATAATTTTAAAAAAAATTAAGAAGATTATAGTTGCCCTTGTCAACGTTTAGATACCCGTGCATACCCATTAGGATGTGTAAAATAAAATAAACCATTATTTAATTCCTTTATGTTATTATATTAAAAATACAATATAAAAGAGTTGAATAATCAAACTCACCCTATCCCATAATATTTGCTTAAGAAAAAACCATAAACACAAAAAAAAATTGGCCCCACCCTAAAACTTGGTCCGAATAATGTCCAACTTTGCTTAGTAACATGCTCTATTACTTTACGAAGCAAGTTTTAATTTCATTTGATTCACAGTTATCGAATTGACAACTTTGTATGGCAGCTCCCGAACATAAGGCCGTAACTCTTAGAAACTTCATGCATGGTCTATTATAACTAATCCCGTGTATTTTTTTTCCTCCTCGTATGGAAAATATTGGATTTATTACATATAAATTTATATTGGTGCAAAAAAGTTGCATGGCAGAACCCTGGGTCCGATTTTAACCAACAATAATAGTGAACCTAGAAATTGTTTAAAAATGACTTTGTTAGAATCTTAAAACTCTAGCTCTTTTAGTTTTTGAGTTATCGTACTGACACACGGATTCACGGGCGGACAGGCACGCATAGATACGTACCTTTCACACTATATCTACCTCGTCTAAATCGATGCGTTACAAACGGAGGAGAAATTTTAATATACCCGCGGCCTTATATATGTGCAGGGGTATAAAAAAGAATCTGCGATTTAAAAAAAAAAGGTTTGTAATTCAAAAGAATTAAGTAAAATAAATTGAAGAGTTTTAAGAGTTAATCAACGTTAATCCTAAGTATGAAAACATTAAAAAGTATTTTAAATTAACTAGTAATAAACACATTTAAAGTATAGACAATGCTAATTGGATTATTAGTTGATAAAAGTTTTGTAATTAAAAATTAAATATAGGATCTCTAAGTATTTAATTGTTTTTAATTATAAGTTCTTAAATATAGTCAATTACTGGATCCTAGAACCCTTGCTGGGGCATAGGACGTGCTAAATATAGTTACGACATAAGAAAGAATCTTAAAAGTCTTTAAAATAATGATATGCATATAAAAAATTACGTTAAGTTAACCATAACTTAGATAAAATAACTGATTGGAGGAAAACTAATAGAGTTGAGTTTAATATCTCAAAAACTCACAGCTGCCTAATTTTTTGCCTAAGAAATTAATTTAACCCAGTTCTACGATTCCAAGGAGAAATTATAGAGCAATAAGAAAATCTAAGCATTTTGGAGTTGCAGCTAAACAAAAAATGATGTGAAATGAGCATATTTTAATATTACTAAGAGTGCTGAGAAATGTTGGATTTTTTATCCCATTGTAAAACATGGGAGCGTTCCATAATCTCGGCTTAGTTAATTCTTTTTTTTAAATCTCGTTCTTAGAAATCTCGTTTTTAAAAAATTTCAATCTAGAAAATCTCGTATTTTATTGAAAAATGTCGCTTTTTAAGAAAATCTCTTTTTTAATTGCAAAATCTGGTTTTTAAGGATTTTTGAGTTGGATATAAAACCAGAATTATCAGCTTTTTCCATTTTCATGGAGTACAACTTTTACGTTTGGACTGACGCAATCCAAACTCTTTCGAGTTATCTCAACTGAATTAGAAATCGCATCTTACTCCTAAAATCGCGAAAAATGGTAATTTACAAGTTTTAGAAGATTTGACCTAAAGTCGTAAATAATAAGTTATTCTATATTAAAATTTGACCTCCTTACAACAGTTTTTGTAAAATACATTGCCTAATTCCACTATAAAAAAAAACACTTCAATATAATTCTACAGCATAAGGATTTGTGTAAATTTTAAATACACGTGTCTATCAATTCCTATTAATTAGCTAAATAAACTATTAAATTTAGAATAGAAATTGAGGTCCTTGAAATTTTAATATATTTTATTACAAATTACATTTTAAATTATAATTTAAATGAATTCAATATCAAATAAAAGGACACAATGAAAATTATTTGATTCAATTGACAGAAAAAGGATTGTATTTTATTTGTCAAAATTTCACAGTTGCAGGAATTAAGGAAATTCTGGGAATAAAAATAGCACTACAATTGTTTAAATAATCATTGTCAGGTACACTGATTTCGTTTTTAGTTAAATTTACAAAAATATCGTGTTACTTTTTTTCCTGGTTAAATTTTTAGAATATTTTGAAAATATTTTAATAATTCTTTTATACTCTTTGTGCTAATATTTTGCTTTTTTAAACCCCTTGGCAGTACATTGTACAACCATTTTTATTCATTTTTAAAAACTTATTTTGGGTAATTCATGCATACATTGGGAAAATAAATAAATAATAAATAAACTAGGACTATCGTTACAGCACTTCTGAGCCGAATGATTATAAAAGATAATTTGAATAATAAGTTCATACATATACAATATTATATTTAAAATATATGAAAAATGATAAAAAATACAGAATGCCTGTGGAGCAATATAAAATTTGAAATATTCAAACACTATTTATGTTGTGATTTAAAATGAAATGAAATTAAGGCAATTCTACAGAATCACATACTTTTGAAGAAGATCTAAATTGAAATCAAGGATCTCTATTCTAAAATTTAATTTAAAATCTAAAAAACTCAAACTTTAGAAAGAAGCCGTATACTAATAGAAGATATAAAAACACTTTTTTTAATTAATAAATTTGAAACATAATTAGGTATTGGAAAACTTTACAGAACTAGTAAATCACATTTCATATTAATCAAACTAACAATCATTCACAATCTTAAATGGAATTGAGATATTTGCGCGATTTTCTATGGTATATTCCAGAGTTGTAAAAGGGTTATATTTCGGCCCAACTCAATGTTTAAGCCCCTCAACATTTAGTCAAGATAGCAGTGCATATAAGTGTGCATGGGCTTCCCTCAAACTATAAGTAAAGCAATTAGTTGTTAAATGAGTCCACTTTTTTTAGCAATATTTGAGGATATCCTATGTTTGAGTCTTAAAATCAGTAACTGTAAGAAAAACTTTCACTCAATTTTACTACAAAACTTTTAAATAATATAATTTTTTTTTACTTTAAATTTGTGTAAAAATTATATTTCAACAAAATCCCATATTGGCGTACTAGCTACTACAAGCGCCAACTTCAGATTTCTATATTTTGGATATTTTGGAATTCGATGAACTTCGATTCCATTTGAGAAAAAAGCTTTAAAGTTTGGTATCTTATAAAATCAAACAATCCTCAAAATTCCTTGTATTGTATCTCAAAGTTGCTTGGTTTATTAATGGATCTAAGGGCAATATAATAAAAGTCCGGAGGTCAAAATTCTTTCGGAAATTTATGAACTAAAAAGTAAACCAACTAAGGACTTTCGTCTGCGAACACTTTTGTCATATCGTTGCGCTTAAAAAAACCTAAGTTTTGTCAATTACATTAACCTCCAGAGAGGGGTTTTTATAAAGAGTAGAACACGATCTAGGAAATCAACCAACAGTTCAACTTCCAAAAAAAGTGAAAAAGATTTTTCACTTATTCTTTTCTTAAAATTTCATGCAATAAAGTGAAAAATAATACAAAACTTCTTTTTTATCCTGGCTTCAGTGACAATTTTATATCATTCCTCCTTTCTTCTCTCTTCTCCCCTCCCTATTCTGTTTTTTTGAAAGCTCCTTTTAAAATCTCATTGTTATATGAATAGTTGAAGGAATCCTTAGGGATAAAGTTTTTTTTTTTTATTTATTTGTTTGCAGATATTTACACTGTTCACTACTTATTTTTAAAATACATAATCATGTTGTCAGGTATTACTTTGGTATTCATAGCAATAAATAGACTTTTCAGTAGCAATAAATATGCCAATTTGGGAGCTTCAAAATTTTTTTTGTACTTGCTTTATATGTTTTTTTGTAAGATACTTAGAGATACAAAAAATAAACAATTGGATGATTTTAAAAGATTTTCCGGATACGATATTACCTCTTAGGTATTTTTTTGTTTATTGGAATTTTTAAACTTATTTGAATGATGAAAAATTAAAGTGAAATTGATATATTTAAAAAAAAAAATTTGGAATATATTTAGTGGAAAAACTAATTTAATTAAAGAATTTTTATTTAAATGTAAAATTTGATAAACAATGATTGTAGCTCATCTCCAATTATTGAGTAGTTTATTCAACTGAATCTGCTTTTGGAATATATATATTTTTAATGGATACGTAATGGCTGCGTCAGGGCTGCGTCTATTGTAGACACTTTCATATAATTCAATACATTTAACTAGATTTGACAGATAGCTACGAGTAGAGAGCGAAACGAGAGCGATCATTGCGGATAGGCTATTAGGCAAAATTCCCTAAATTTTAAAAAATTTAATTAAGTGAACTCTATAGTTCATCCGCTCAAGTAACCTTATTTTGGGTGGCTTTTAATTTGTGTCACAACTTTTATTTAAAAAATCATTTCGTACTATTTTTAATTTATGAAATATTCAAAAAAATAATCCTTGAGAAGTGGCACTTCCAATTATTTAAACGTTTATTTATTTGTTGATAAATTTTGATATGTAGCTGTAAAACGTCAAAAACTGTCAGGATTGATTTCTTCGGTACTAAATTCTGTATAATATGTCAATATACATTTGTATAATGTGTCATTTATTTTTTTAATATTTAATTGCTAAATTTATAATTAGGTCATGGATTTCTTTCTATTTTGTAACTCATTTGTTCACCAAATATTGAACATTATTCCCTTATTTAATTAGATTCAAAATCATTATCAACAATGTGTAACAACAATAAATTGACATAATATATCTTAAAAAATCGATTGATTGGAAATTGCCTATCAGTTATTTAATACAATTGTCCAAAAATCTATAAATAAAACTTACTCAGAATTTTATTCGTAAAATTGATCTGATATTTTTATAATATTCGAAAGGTTAAAAAATTAATTAAGCTTATAAAATCAAGTAAAGCATTAAATTACTCAAAAATTTTATGAAAATATGACCTGCTGTTAAAGGTAATGATTATCATTTAATATAAAAAAAAATAAACTTTTCAATTCAAAAGAAAAATCAATAATTTTCATTTACCATTTTCATTTAAAAAAAAAAAAATTATTTTTATCTTAGCAATAAATATGCTATTGTTGTAATAATAATTATTACCTCAATTCAGCGGGATATTGAAAAATTTGCAAATGAATTGAAAAAAAAGATTATTGAAACTTAAAATCTGTATTAAACACAAGACAAAAACCTTCGAAATTAATTACAATGAAATATAAATATTTTATTTTAATGGTTTCCTTTCATTAATTACAATCAGAGAAGACATTCGGAATAAAATTGCATAAATTTAGGCGCAAATGAAGCCAGTTCTTCTATTATCATTTTCTTCTATAGTGAATAAGGCATTTGTTAGTAGGGTCCTCGATGGCTGAGTGGTTGAGCATATGACTTATTAACCAAGGGAGTGTGACTTCAATTCCAGCACACATAGTAAGTTTTTTCAATGGATAATCCTGAGAAACGTAATTTACTTTACTATCCCCCTTACGATCAAATATAATAATAGTATAAGCTAATTAATTATAAGGTAATTTAATAAATTTTGTAACTCTTTTATAATGGTCTATGGTAGTAATAATAGCTGCCTCTAATAAAAGGAACCATTCAAATAACGAGCCGAATTTTAACACAAAATCTAATATTCAAGCTCAAACATCTATATTACATAATCTTTTGAATAGTTTTACAATATTTCCCGAAATTTTTGTTAAAAATTATTATTAGCACTTGAACAAATGGTTCATTTAATTTTGGATTGAATTAAATTATATATATAAAATATGAAAAATAAATATAAAATATGAATTAAAAAAAATGACAAGTGTGATCCAGATCAATTGTATTCAGATTTAAAATACCCTTTACATATTGTGTAATAACACTCATTAAAAATATTATGTCAGAAACAGAACATCGGTTCGTAGCTCCTTTATTAAAATCAATTTTTGACATTTTTCATTCTAATTAAAAAAATATTTATCTTTGCTGTTGTTAGCTTCCTTTATTTCCTTCCTTTCTTTACATATCTTTTGTTAAAAGTTCCCTAACCTGTATGTAAAAAAATTGTAATATTTTTACATTTAATATAAATATCACCATAACTAATTTAATTTTCTACTTTATAAAATTTTTTTATATTTCAACAAAGAATACTCTAAAAATTTTATAGTGTTTTCCAAAAATGAAAAGATATTTCATACATGTATCATTCCTAATTTTAAATTATCACATATTCTAAAAAGTTATCACATCTTCTAGTTCTACTTCCCTTGCTACTAATAAATACCATCATATATCTAAGCAAATTTAATTAAACGCTTTCATTTAAATCAATCATTTAATTATCTTATATCAAAGTCAATTTATTTCTAAATACCATTTTCTATTGACACGCACATATGTATTTATTATTGTCGCGTATGCAATAATATAGGAAGGGATTTACAAAATTGACTGAACTTAACAGGAAAAGTAATTTCATTACAAAAAGTTGAGAATATATATCTGATTTAATTGATTTGTTCGTAATGTTAAAACTTTTAATTTATTTCTTATTAATTTTGTTTTCTCAAAATTTAAAATTTTTGAAAATAGATGGCAGAAACTGAAACAGAATAGTGTACATCAGACTTAAAAATTCAACAACTTCAAGAACTAATTATCTAAAAAATATATATAAAATGTTGGAATGCAATTACTTATGTTATTTAAACCAAATTGGCCAATGAATATATCAGTTGGCTTAGTAATAACATTAGAAACTTTTATTGCTTGTGTAACCACCATATTACCATTTTAAACTAATACAAACAAACTAATAGTAACCGAGTTACAGAAATGAAATATTCTTCTCTTAGACAACATTTTTAAATTTCCACAAAAATTTAATCAGTATAAACTGCTTCTTTAAATATTTACCCTTCCCTTTTTTTAATTCACCATCTCATGTTGAAGGTCAATAAATTCAAATTAGGCCGTCAAGGTGATGTTACAATTATTCCATCGCGTCAAATGCGCGTTGACATTTGAATAAATTACACAGTATTTAATATATTGTTACAGTACAACTCTACCTTGAGTTTGTTTCCTAATTTCCGATAATTTTCGTTTTGACACCTAATAATTGAATTGTCAAAATTGAATTTGAATTTATTTTTTAATAAATTCAAAAGTTTTCCTTCCAAAGTATAATTAAAGCATTTTATTTCTGACGCGAATGTTTACGCAACGGATGACGCATCACATCAATTAGCCAAAAAATTTTAACATCAAATTTAGGTTACCTATAAAAGCTCTGCCCTAAATATAATGACAAAATCCAATAAAATTTTTTGCTATACATATTATTTTTGAATTTAATTTGACAATAAGAATGTCAATTTTGTAATTTTGTCAAAAACAAAAATGAAAATATTTTTAAGAAATTCAGAATAAATTTTTTTTTGTTTTTTAATTTAGTTTTATTAGATTATCGCATGCTTTACCGTTATAACAGGTATACAGTTATAATATATATATTTTTTTTTTGTAATATGAAATATTTTCTTCACACGTCATATTTACTGTTATAATGAAAATGAAAAAAAATTTGTTGAAAGTCTAAAAAAGCCTCAAATCATAATAAAAAACCTAATTTTTTTATTTTTGGAAATATTTTACTTTTGTTTTGATTTTCTTGTTTTTGTTTTTCGGGGTTGATTTATATTCCAACCACGTGGATAAATCCATAGTAAAAGGTCGTACATGAGAATTCCTATTTACAAAATATTATTGATATAAAAAAAAATTGTACGTGAATATATGTAATAAATTGTCATAATATGTATGTATTATAAGTGAATAAAGTATGTAATAACACGTAAATTCATATTGTTGCATATATTGAGGAGTTAATTTATTTATTAAATTCATTTAGTCAGGTTCAATTTTTTTTATGGATTTTGTTTTTATATTAAACCCTGTATGTATATAGTGGTAAACCATAAATATTGGTAAAGTAATATACTTTATTATTATAGTAAATATAAATTTATTATATATTCAATAAAAATTATCTTTTATTCAATACTAATTTTTGATTTAATACTTTTGAAATTCGATTTGAGTTTTGGGCTTTTTTGTTTTTATCTTTTGAGTGAAGGGTGAAAGTACTTGAATAAAAAAGTTGTTGAACTGAATGTTAAATATATATATATGTACTTTCATTTAAGAATATTTATATTATACACGAGGTATTTCAGTTGAACTCAAATATTTTTAATTGATTTGTTTATTTTTACATGCGACCTCACATTACTTTTGTTTACTTTTCTTCTTAATTGTGCAACTGAAAGTCTAAAAATATGTCTATAATGGGTTTGTAATTTGTACAATATGTTGTAAACAAGAGGAAAGGTAATGTAAAGGTAATGTTGCAATCAAACTTAGAATATAATATTCTTATTATTCTAAATAAATTTCCACACAATTACTACAGGTAACAGGAGACAGACAGTACAAAGTCTTAACATCATGTGAAATATCTTAAATTTCATTAAAATTAATTTTCTATTTTAATTTATTTATTCGATATTTTATTAATTAATTTATTGAATTAAAATACAAAGTGGCGCAAAACGACCGATATGTTTTTTAATGTTTAATAACTTTTTAAATTTATTTATATTTTTAATTTTTATTTCAGAATTTTGTGAAGAAAACTTGGGGAATTGGAAATGGAACAGTACACAACAGAACAGCGATCAAAAATTACGTAAAGTTATGAAAACTGCACTGGAAAGAGCACGAATGTGCGAAGCCGAAAACGGTCACCACTTGTGGGTCACCATTCATTAATATACTGTATAACAAAAATATAATAATAATAATTAACCATTAAATAAAAAAGTTATTAAACATTCAAAGCATATCGGTCGTCTTGCAACACCCTGTATATAAATTAGTAAAATATTATAAATGGGAGTGTTTGGCTTAAATCATGTGAGTGTGTGTATCTGTGAGTTATAAGTATAAATATAATTATTTAGAATCAATATTAAATTATGTGTGAATCAAATCACCTGATCGTTAACTGTTTTTTAATAATTAAGTTTCAACTTGTATTTTGTAAAAATTCCAAAGTCATTTTAAGCAGAGTTCCAAAAAAACTCATAAGCTAAAACTAAGTTACTAATTAAAGCTTCAATATTTCTCTGTTCGTTTTTTATTTAATTTTAAAATTATTTTAGAACAAAATAATTGGATTGCTACTTCTATTAGAAATTGTAATCCAAAATTTTAAAATTTTTGGGACTTTAGAAGTTGATTTTCATTGCGAAACTTTTCTGCAACTAGTTTGTATTTGACAAAAACTTCTGAAGTGTAAATATTTTACTTATTAATATTTTTATATTAAATCTTTTTAAAAAAAAATATAAATAAAAAGTTTAAATTTTAAATATAAATTAAAAAAAAAAAAAAATTAAACAATAAAACATTTAAATAAATTTTCCCCATCAAACTATTTTAATTTTAAATTTAATTTTAATTTTAAAATAGTTTCCTTTAGTTTCATTCAGTTGAAATAATTCGGTTTGAAAAATTTTCATATAATTCAAATATGGTTTCATATAACATTATATACATAAGTAGAACTTTTTTTGAAATATATATTTATATATATACATAATAATATAAAATGATTTTTTAAAGTTTATTCTATTTTAACAAGAAAATAATTGAATGCTTATAAGAGAAAATCGAAAATAAATGATCTGTAAAAGTGTTATATTGTTTCCAAGCAATTTGAGGTTAAAATTCTATAGAAAATGTAAAATACGGATGTATTTAATTCACTATAAAACTTATTTAAAACATAGTATGTGTGTGTATATGTATAAAATGAGGATGTATAAGGTTAGTAAAATTTCATTACTTCTAGACCAACAATATAAATTATTTTACAGACGCGGCATTAACAAACAGTTGCGGAAACTAAAATGTAAACTCCTATATGGGATGTTTATTTTTTTGTAAAGAAAAGCCATTCAATATTGAATTCTAATTTTGAGTTAAAATTTAAAAAAATGACTCGTTCCTTCTCAGAGGTGCAGAGGTGGAGGTCAAATTTTCAAGATTTAATATACAAAGAACGTCCTATTATAAAACTATTAATCTGTGGTAAACAGACTGTTATTTAATTATCAGATTTTTCGTAAGAGATCACTAAGTAATTTTCTAAAGTTATGAAAATTAAGTTTATCAAATGTCTAAGTTGTCTAAAATGTCTACAATAAAAAAAACTATTTTTACTTAATTTGATTGTTACTATCATCACTATTGACCTTTGTTTGTATTTATTTTTTAAATAAGCTGACACTACTATTAAATTTATAATTTGTATTTTACATTATTTAGCACGTTTTTACCATTCACATTTCCATTTATTATATCTGCATAATCTAATACATATTAAATTCTAGTGCACACTAGAATCTAGTACATATTAAATTCTAGTACATATTAAATTCTAGTACATACTAAAATCTAGTACACACTTTAAATTATAAAATAAAATTTTATGAATATTGTACCGAATTATATTTTCATAACTGTTTTCATATAATACCAAGGATTTGCCGTTATTCACTTTTTAATAAAATATTGAAGGACTGAAAATAACCATCAGTTATAAATCCAGTCAAATTCAAATCTAAATGAAATAAAACAATACGAAAACAATTGAATTCACATTTAGTTGCTCTTTTCGTTATCGAATATAAAAAAAAAATCCCAATCTTCCTCCTCTCCCTGATAAATATTAACCACGATATCTATAATATATTCAAGCTTTCATAACGACTGTAAATTGTAACTATATATATTATATATATATATGTGTAAGTAACTATTCTTAAAATATCATTGTGTTTTGTTTATTGTGTATTTTCTTCGGTTAAATTGAAAGAGTTTGTAACAAGGAGTTCTAATCTAATAATAATTGATGGAAGGATGATAATATTATAAAGAACCATAACAGATGATTAACGAAGAAGCAATAAAGAATTAGTGTTATACAAATTTAAATTAGATGTTATGTTTTGACCACAGCTAAATAAACAAATTAGATGTTTTGACCACATAACATGGTATATTAAATATTCATATTGATCAAATACATTAAGATAATATAGATACTGCTCTTCGGACATCACATGAACAGAATCAATTGAACATGTTTATAACTTAAATGACTACAGCCTAACCATTACTAGACCAAATACTTGAACGCATAAAGGAACAAATCTTATAATAGGAATAAGTTATGAGAGTAATATATCATATTCCATGTTACAAGTAGCAATGATTCAGAGTTGCTTATCAGCGTGACAATTGAATAATTATGCCTTGGACACAATGAACATAGCCATGACGCAGCATTGAAGTTGCAAAAATGTAAAAAAACGTAGCTATAAAATTTATCAAGCTCAATACAGGACGTGGAAAGCCCTAAAGTGACTTACTTAGTGTCAACGCTGCGTTAAAACTTTAAATTTAACTTTCAATATGTGTGTATTTAAATTGTTTTCCATAATATGTTTAACTTCTGAAATAGTATTTCAACGTTGTAGGCTACGTTAATTGCGATTAGCATTGGCATTTTTTGATTTTATGCCGGCACGTGTCAATTGGATTATGTCAAAAAAATAATTTCCTGTCAAATTTCTAATCAGGTTTGACAGTTACAAAAGAAAATTTGCACGTTATATAACAACTAAATATTGATACGTAATTAATTTTTAAATATAAGCCGAAAAATCAAGTCTATAAAATTTATTTTTCACGAAATTCATATTCTGAATAAATTATAGTTTTTTAAAAAATTATTTACAAAAATAATTTTCCAAGAAAATTTTATTTTATTATCAAATTTCCTTTTCATTCTATTTTTATATTTTAATTTCATATATTTCTGCAATTTTGGAATTCTTTTTAAGAGTATTTAAGTTTAAAAAGTCAAAATTTCCAAGGAAATTGAAAAAGAAAATATTTAAAATTTTTTCTGTTTGTGGACAATTTTAGAATTACAAATTAACCACTAAGTATTTAAATTTTAATAAAATTTGAAAACCGGAAAAACTTTTATATAGGTTTATTTATAATTTAGAGCGAAAATAAAACTACAAAAAAATTTAATTAGAAATTTAGAATATAATTAAGAAAATTGTTTTTTAAGTGATATCAAAGGTAACTTATATTTAAAATTGTGTGAGAGTGTAGAATTACGAATATGTTTGTCAGTTTGCATAATAAATAATTTCATTAAATCATACAACTTGCAGATACAGATATACTTTATGTAGTTCAAATGTAAACTTCTTACAATTTATATAAGACTCTGGTTTCTATGGTCGCCTTCAAATATTGATTTGGGGTTTTAATAAAATACAATTTTAGCTTCTTCCTCTTAATAGAAGAAACTTTATTTCTTTAAGCTAAGAAAGATTATACCTATACAATTAGCAAATGGGTGAGGTAAAAAATGTTCCCACAGAAAATGAAAACCAAAATTCCCTCGAAGAGTTATGACTCACGATTAATGGATATAAAGTCCTCCTCACTATGTTTAATTTTTTCAATCAATTATATTTCATTTTTATGGGACTTTTTTGGCCTCTCTTGGAAGCAATAATCTCCCTCGGATTTTAACTAATTTTATATCGAGTTATAAATCACTGAGAGACTTTTGCTGCCAAGACTTTTGTCATAATAGTCTTTGAAAATATAATGGGGAACTATGTCTCATTTTATAGGAACTCTTCGTTCTTTCTGTGCTCCCGTAGATTTTCAAAAAATGTTTAGAGTCTTGAATCCATGGAAGGCTTTTGACACCAGAACTCCAGGATTCGCCATAAATTTTATTTGTAACTTATGAATTACTTCTACTATTTACGTATCTCTGCTAATCTCATCGTTCTCCTCCTTCAAATAGGAATTAAAAACAAAGATATCTCTAATAGTTTCATACTTTCTCTATATATCCAGGAAATTCCTTAGTTATAAAGTTCCCTAGAATAAAAAAAAAATTAGAAATGTTTGTTGTATTCTTCATGTTGTTTAAAACTTAAAAAGCGTAAAGAGAAAGAAAACAAGAATTTTTGAATTTTTACTTAAAATATCACTTTTTTTTAGTTTTCATTTCTACTTATCCTGAATTTTCACTCAATTTTATGTTTTGTCAGATACTTTTTTAAAAAATTAATTTCAAATGTAAAAAATAAAACGTAGAACAAGGGGTTTTTCAAAATTCAATTGTCAGACATTTAAAAAAAAGAAAAAAAAGTAATTGAAGCTTTTTAATTACAATTTACTGAGGTGGAAGCGAATTCATGTACATACCAAAATCATATGGGTTAGAAAATTGAGTTAAAAAATTTAAAATGTTGGAAATTTTGTTACCAACAATTAAACTACTCTAGAAATCTATGCAGTTTTTTTTTTTAATTTTAATTTAAATGTTAAAGTGAATGTTAATTAATTAGGTTAATTGACAATAAAATGTTTTTTGAAAAACTTGAAGCATTTCTAGAATAGTGCTTTTAAAAAGAGATGTGGGCTATAGGATAATAATTTAAAGGAAAAAACCCAAAGAAAGAATTGGATAAAGAATTTGTTTAAAGCAAAGTTTTGTTACCTAATTAGTATCAAATTATTATGTAATTTATTATGTAATTGGAATTTCCCAAGTAGCAAAATTTTTAATTCCAGATTTTATCTCTAGCAAAAGTAAATGAATAATTACCGTTCTGTACTTAGAGACTGTGCCAATATTTTACAAATTCATTATATAAAAGTCTTATTATACATCTAGTATCAGTTATAGTACTGAGAACAAAATTTAAAACCTAAATAGAGCACGAAAACTTAAAAAAATTTTACCCTTAAACACATCCCAAAAAAACAATAACACTTCCAAAAATTTAGGCCCCATTTTTAAAGACTTATTATAATTTTATTTTCCATTTTTAATTTCCATCACAGAATTAGGAACTTAATCTAACAATTCATGTCAATTCGGTTTCTGCAATCTCGGGAAATAAGGGTTTTTTAAAAGAAAAACTAAATTAAATTGAAAAAAGCTCAATTTAATTTGAAAAAAGGCAAAATTCATATGAAAAAGAATCAAATTCATACCAAAGGAGTATTAATATGATTACTGTACTATATATTGATTAGTATTACTTCTATTACTGCCCTTATTCAAATTTAATAAAAAATCCAATTTTAAGCCCATAATTTTATAATGGCACTTGACTAACCATTCCAAGAAAGTACTGTTTAAAATTCTATAAAGGTAATTTTAATGAACTTTCTTCCATTTAAAATGAAATCTCAGTTAAAATCAGACAATGTGCATCAATTTCTGAATCTAAAATTTAAAAAAATATCAAAATACGATTTAATTTCCGAAAATGGAGGCTCGTATTTTATAAAGCTAAGTTTATATTCACAAAACAAAAATAAATAATAACAAGTCCGTAATACGAAACTGCTGGCGATAATTCAGAAATATTTTAATTACTTGTACAAAACATCGATTATAGTAAAATTTTTTTCGAATTCCTACTGCCTTTCTAAAAATAGAAGTTAGAACTGAGGAAAATTTTTAATTTAATTTTAAATTGGATAAAGATTTGAGTTTACATGGTTCACCGGCAATTAAATGTCAAAAAAAATTTTAAATTATCCAAATAGTAAAATTTAATTATAATTTTAAATTTTTTTTCTAAACTGAAATAACTTCATCAATTTAGATCGAATTGATGTGGTTTCTATTTTCAGAACATTCAAAATTTTTTGCAATATCTACATACGACATATAGAAAATTAAATTTTCCAAAGTTATTTCAGTTTTTATCTAATTTTCTTCAATTGTCACTCTTATTCACATTCGTTATAAGTTGTATCCAAAAGCAAAAACAAAAAAACGTGAAGTGAATTCCAAAAAAATCTAGATCGTCATTAGGAATTAATATGAACAGAAAACAGAACAGAACTCGTGTGTTCAACAACTGATACATAGGTGATAAAAAAAAAAGGATCTATTTATACATATCAAGAGACATGTTTACATACATTATTATAAATGATTGACTGGGTATATAATTTCATAAGTTTTTGACCTAAAAAAGTCCTTAAGCTATATTTTATTTTCTCCGCATAGTTTTTTTTTTTCATAACATATTTTTAGGCACAGTCTTATGCAAAATATATTAAGTAGTTTTGTAAATGCTTTTGAAATTAAATATATCGTAATATTTAAGTGGTTAAATGTTTTCTAATAGATTTGAATATGTTTTATATGAAATAAATATTTAATTTTTTTTTAAAAGTTTGTAAATCTTGTATTTTAGGCTCTAGCTAAAAGGTTTTGAAAAACCAAAATAACTACAGCGTTTCGAAAACAGAACACATTTTTCATATAGATTACTGATCCAATACTGATTGTCCTGAAAATTTTGTGATTGCAAATTTCTAATAGCATAAAATACTTTCAAGGCTTAAAACTAAAAAAGCAGAGCTCAGTTTAATAGATAATAGTAAGAAGTTTATAGGTATTAGATGCTGTTGAGAGACCTCCGACTTTTTTTTAAATCTTGAGCTATGAAGGCTTATTTCGTAGTTCTGAGCTATGATGACAATTTTTATTTGCCAATTGATCGAGAAGTTAGGTTATGACTAATTGAAAAACTTGCACCAAACAAGCAGAACCAAGTTCAAATACCTTTTATTCGAAAGTGTAAAAGTGAAAAAAACGCCATTTCTACCAATAATTAGAAATTATATATCTTAAATAAAAAATACATTATTACAACAAAATAAACAAATTATTCAATTCAATTTCATAACTCACAGATATAGAATACCATGTAACTCAAATACAAAATATTACAATATTAAACAAAAAGAATTGTATTCTATTGAAAATCTAAGACATTTTTACATGCCTAGTACTATTTCAAGTTTAAAATGTATGTACATTCCATTAATATCAATTTTAATACGAATATAAGAAATTTATAGTTATTAACAGTTAGCACCATATGCTATTAATACTTAATTTTTATGGGATTCAGTTTCATTCCATAATTTTTCTTCTTATACACCTTGTATAATGAATAAAATTTTATTAATTATTATACTACATACTTATTTCATTTAACTATCAAGATTATAGGCATTTAATTCCATTATCTTTTTTTTTAATCTTAAACAAAACCTCATACTTCAATAAAACTCTTAAATATTAAAGATTTTACAATTAATTGCCATTAGAAAACGATTATATTTTTTCACATAATTCCTGTCTTTAGTTGATTAGGTATTTGTATTTGATTCGTAACTGAGTACATAATTCGTAATAAAACTTAGCTGAGTCCTTTTAAATAGTTGTCATAAAGTTTGTAAAGTTATTCAATTTGATGACAAATTCTTACATTTAATTTTATTTCCAATACTGTATAATAGGTATAACAATGTGTATACAAGTATTAAGGTATTTAAGAACTTTGAAGGGTTTAAAGATAAGTGTCAGTGTTATTTAATCTATACTAATATGTATATATATATATATACAAATGTAGAATATCCTGTGAAGTTTTTCTTCATATTTTTATTTTTAATTGTCAAGAATGACATGGGTTCAAGTGCCAAATGTTTAGTTAGATTCCTGTTTTTCTAATTTTCCTTTCTATTTTGTTTGTTTTTTTTGTAGCTTTTCCAGTGTTTTTCTGACTATAATAATGATTTATTATGATAATTATTATTATAGTTTATTTGATAAGAGCTCAATTCATGACAAAAACATTTGTTTTATTTTATTTTGTTTTTTTTGTACAATCTAAATTTGAAAGTGTCAAAAAAACTACTCCGTTATTTGATAATTTTTTCATAATTGTTTACTTTATCGTATTAAAGAATTTTGCATAATAAAAAGAGATTAAAAGACCCCAAAGAAGCTTTTCCTAGAAACAGAATGTTGTACAGTGGTTTTATTGTCAAAATAAATTTTATTAAAAAGTAGGTCATTGAATTGTTAATTATTTTTAAATATACATAGCTAAATATTTATTTAATATTATTTTGAGGAAAACTGTAGGTACTCGAATTATGAAAAAATTAACATACAATGAAAATAGACGACCGTGGTTTTTAAAGTCCTTGAGTGATGTCCTAAATAAAATTAGATATTTATAAATAAATCGCAGATTTTAAAACCAGAAAATCCAACGGTATTAACAGAATTACTTTTAATCAAATAGTATCCACTTCTTACAATATAGGTCTTGTTTTGGAAAAGTTTTAAAACTTATTCTAAAATATTAAAGTCGTTGAAATCTTGATAGGGGATAAGAGAAAGAAGCAAGTGACTTCACAAAAATGTACCGTTATATTGAACTTTTTTTTAAATTTTTGTAATTTTCTTAAGCACCCTGTACCCGAACCGTTTCATTAAAACATTATATAGGTACGTCTTTGGAAAGTGTTCTCTCTAGTGTTTTTTGTTAACCATGTGAAAGATTCATAGTTTCACAAAAAAAGATGCTACGATGTTTTAAGCAAGTGGCCCTATTAATACTAATATAGGTTTTTGAGGCTCTAATTTCTCCTCCTGAGTTGGGCCTATATAGCGTATAATAACTTGGTCTCTCCGTAAATTTTAAAAAAGAGTTGACAATAAAGCCCTATCTAAAAAAAGATAAAAAGTTGAAAATCATTTTTCGAAAATTTTTAAACGCAGATAACTGAACGAACACTTATAATTTCTGTCTAACTTACGCGCACTATAACTCGGTTTTAAGTTCTGATCAAATCCATACTGATATTTAACATAAATCTGACCGATAGCCCAGTGGTAAAGTGGCAGTTTTTCAATCGAAAAGACTTGGGTTCAAGCCCTGGTCGGATCATAACTAGTAAAAAAAAAAATAATGTATAAATACATTATAATAATTAATTTAATAATAAGTCCAAATGTCAAATTGGCAAAGGATTAATTTTATCAGGCAATATTTACTATTGTCTGGCATTACAATTAAATAAATAAATTTAACATAGATCCGTTGAATTTATCCCTAAACGTTATTATTTTATTTATAATTCTGAAATAGTACTCAACCTGTGGATGAATTTTCCTATATCTAAAGGAGCTTTTTTTCCCCGAATATTTTATTATTCTCTCATTACTCATATATCTATTATAATAGTTTCGTCAATTGCTTCCTATTAGCAAAAATCTAATTTTATTAAAGGTAATTTATTTAAGTATATACGATTTTTTGTAATAATTTTTATTTATTTTAACACAAAACGTTTAAGGTTTCCTTCAGAAACTTCCCTTTTAAATTCTTTAATATAAACTGAAAAAAAAAATTTTAATGAAAAGGCTCCTTTTACTAATAGCGACACTCTTAAAAGATTATGTAAAATTGTATTGAAAAAAAACAATCTACATATATATACATGAATATTTATAAATTATATTCATGACCTCAATAAAAAGACACAAATATTATCTAGAATGACCATCATTATTATAAACACTTCGGAGTGTTAAAAACATAACACTAATATTATTAAAAAATAGTAATAAATCAGAATAAATTATAAGAATACCAACTTGTTTTTTGTCTTTTTCTATTTTACAAGATTTCTTTAAATTTTATTTCTCTTTTAAAATACAGTTATTTTTCAGTGTCACGTATATAATTTCAATTTTATTAAATGTCAAAGTGATATAATTTTTATTATACACTTTTAGTTTTATTTTAATTTTAATTTTTCGGAAAACTTTATAGTGTTGTTTTGGCTGTCCATTTGTAATTTCACCTGTTGAATCAGGGATTACAAATCGCTGTAAACAATATTATTAGATAGAATCTATTCGAAAATTAATTTTTAACTTTATTACAAATTATAAAAGATTATAAGTAAGTCATAAATTTTAGTAATTACATTTTTAATATAGTTATGAAAATTAAATTTTATTGTAGATTTGGGGTAAAAGGGACTAATATTTCTCATAGGTTTTCTCAGTAATTGACACATAGAAATTAAAGAAACTCTTGTTTCACTTATTATACGACTAATAAATTTTTAATTATTTAGCATATATTTTTTATAAATAAAGTCAACAAAAGTTTTCTAATTTAAAGAAGTCTACTTTCGAAGAATCTTAATAATCTTAAGACTAAAACTAGAACAGAGTCTAGAAGAACAATGAAACAAAATAGTTGAAAATGCAGCGCTAGTTAAACATTTTAAACTTTTAACCAATTACAAATTGTCAGACTTTCAAAATATCCAATAGAAAAGTATATATACAGAGTGGCGCAAAACGATCGATTTGGTTTGAATATTTAATAAATTAATTAATAATTTATTTATATTTTTTATTTTTATTTCAGAATTTTGTGAAGAAAACTTAGGGAATTGGAAATGGAACAGTACACAACAGAACAGTGATCAAAAATTACGAAAAGTTATAGAAAATGTACTGGTAAGAGCACGAATGTGCGAAGCCGAAAATGGTCACCACTTGCGGGATATAATTTTTCATACTTAAGCTAAAAATACTCTCCACTAATACACTGTATAACATAAAAATAATATTAATAATTAACCATTAAATAAAAATGTTACAAAACATTCAAACCATATCGGTCGTTTTGCGCCACCCTGTATAAATGATTTATCATCAAAGTTATATACGTCTCAATCATCTAATCACACCATAAGCCAAAGTTACATAAATGGCAATTTTTATTTTAATTACTTAATTTTTATTTTAATTAAAAGATAAAGAGCTGCCCTTATAATGAAATGTATTTAGATTGAGATTGGTATTGGTTGAATTACTATAACTGTGCAGTTTGTAGAGTTTTGCAATTGTGATACTAGTAATTAACATCTGTATATTGAGAAAAGATTTTAAGAATCAGTCCTTTTTCTTAAAAGATAGGAGAAAAATCTTAGGACTATAGAGCATTCAATTAGTCTATTTAGAATAGGCTTCAGTTTCTTTAAGCTTTATATTTGTATGAGATTATGAATACACAAATGTTAATTTTATGCGCCATCTATTATCGTACACAAAAGTTTTTTATATATTTACATACATTAAATATTATCTTATATTGCGATATTGATTATTTCGATTTAAGTATACAATTTTACGATATTCTTTTATTTGTTATTATCTGATCGGTGTTTGAACCCGATACTTTCCAAATGAAAGGCAGCGTCTTTACTACTACGCTATTGATCAAATTGGCCTTTATATTATTTAAATTAAATTCTTAAAAAATAATTACTTGAATAAATATTTTTGACAACCCTGCTTTATAACTGCACTATTATTATAGTATACATATTTTTATAATAAACATTTTTAATTTGATTAAGCAAATAAATAAAATACATATGTCTATGATACATAAGTTAAAAAATTATTCGTCTGTATTTCACAATTTATTTCTAACAAAAAATTTCGGACAGAGAGAGTTTTTTTCGAACTACAGAAATTAGAGGTCTGCCTAGTGGTATGTAACGAAATCCAGACTTTCAAAACCCCACCGTTCTAAATTCCGACATATCAAAATCCCCGTACAGTAATTTATTTTGAATAAGGTGAATAACCCTGTTCGGGATGTTGAGATTCGGAACACCACCCTTTGCTTAATCAAAATCAGTCTATATTTACCTTGAAGACACAAGAAACCAAAATGACTAAAGTCTTTTCTTAGTGAAAAAAATACTTTGACATTTTACCTATAATCATCATAACGGTAAAAGTTCCCTATTTTTTATTTACCATTTAAAAATTCCCATTTTATCTAAAAAAAAAAACAAAACCATTTTTTAATAACCCTAATTTGATATCTATGAATGTGTTAAATGTATTATAAAAATGTTATAACTCGAAACCAACAAAACAAAAATCTAACCCCCTCATTGAGTTTTAAATTCACTTAAATTATACAATTAGGACTATAATGGGTCTATTTAAGCTTTTTATTCCTTATTTTTTCATTTCCTCCAAAATTTTATTTTTATTTTTTTTATTTTTAAAGCAATAAATTTTTACGATCCAAAAAAAAACATAAACTAAAAAGAAAGTTAAAAGACTGTTTTTAAGAAAAAAATAAAATTATTAATAACACAAAATAAACGAAAGAAGAGAAGCGGGGCAGGGTATAGAGAAAATCTATAAAAAAGTGAAAACATTGTTAAACCATCCACAAAGAAAAAAAAATTGATGTTGGACAACAGCTCTTTACCTTAAAACCATACTTCAGAGTTTTTTTTTTTTAAACAGCAGTTTATGGTAAGGAAATGAAATTTATTGACGTTCTACAAAAAAACGTAAGACTCCCGAAAAAAACTCAGAAGGATAAGAAGAACGGTTTTATTTTTTAATACCCTGCAACAAAAAATGCGAACCAAATTAAAAAAAAAAAAAAATGATATTAAAAGTTTTTTGTTGTTATTTCGTCCTTTTAAAAACTATAAAAATCCTTTTAAAATCTGAAAAAAAAAATCAAAACAAAAGACAACAAAAATAAAAGCAACACAATATACAGAAGTAAAGTATAAAATATATAAAATTCCCATAAATTTTTTTTTTTTGGTCTAAATAATGTATGACCGAATAAAATCCATAAAAATAAATCAAATATACAAAAAATAGGACAAATTCAACACAGTTCACAAAATTTCACTATCCGTTTTGGAAGTTGCCATAAATCATTTTCAATTTTTAAAATGGAACATCAATCATTACAAAAAGAGATGCTAAAAACAAATTTGAGGAAAAAACGAAATTAAATTAAAATTTTTATACCTGTGGCAATTATATTTTTTCTATTTGGATATAAATTAGATATAGTTTGGTTTATTAATTTTTAGAATATTTTCTAAGAAATCAAATTAATACTTATATACGAGTTGTTCAACTCAAAATCATTAGTTATTATTGATTACTATTGCATAATGTTATAGTAATTATATGTAACACCTCCTAGTTGCTTAACAATAACAAAAAAAATAACCTTTAGTCTTTATACCCTCCTTAAAGCGATTAATAGTTACATGATTACTATTAAGTACTCATTGTTAAAGTATCTAATAGTATGATACTTTCGAGTTGTTTTAAAAACAAATTAATCTTCAGTCTTTAATCTACTTAGATTTCAATTTGATTACTAATTATATTTTAAACCGATTACTAGTTATATGATTACTATTAAGTACTCGTGGTTTAAGTATTATACCATCACCGAGTAGTTTTGTAATAAAAACAAAAAGCTTGTATCCTCCTTATAATTCAATTTGACCAATTCTACTTAAAAGTAATTACTAATTACATGATTACTATTAAATACTCTCCCAAAAAGGAACTGTCGCCCTTAATCTTCCTAGTATTCGTTTAACTTTTTGACAGAAACTTGATGATAGTCCAAAACAGAAAATAAATTTTAAAGAGTTACGGTTCAGTATTGTAATTAATTAGAAGTAATTATGTATTATTGTCCATTAAACAAACTACTTATTTATATAACTAAAAGACAATTACTGCAAAATAAAGCCAAATTTTTTGAAAATCAGAACTATGTTAGAATTTAACCATTTTCGTTATTCATAGTTCATTTTTTCGTGATTATTTTCAAATGAGATATCTTTAAGTACTTATATCAATTATTTTAAACAAACCCTATAGTATTAATAGAGTACTCATTCTTAACAAAACCTTAACTCCGAATTTTAACACCAAAAAGTATGCAATAATTTTTTGTTAACAAAAACTAACCACCGGTATTTTAAATAATGAGAAAAAATCTATAATTTAATAAAGCTTTTTATGTTCGGTTTTATTTATTGATTTTTATTTAACAAAAATTACCACTAAAGTACCTATCAAGATCATTTACACCATAATTATATTAGATTACTGTTATATATGTGTTTTAATGAAAGCAAATAAAAGGACAAAAAATTTAATTTAATGTAATAAAATCCATGATGATGAATTTTGTTTTATAATCCGATTTATTCGATTCGTTTAAAATAGATTTTTAAGCTTTATTTATACAGGTAGATATAAGTACTTGTAATACTAAAGAAGTATGTATTTTAATTTATAGTCTTACAGTTTAAAGTGTATTTTTTCTTACAAAAAAAAAATAAATAACTTAAATGTAATTCATGGAATTTTTGATATTATTCTATAGATATGCAATTTTTCAATTATTGAAAAATGACAAGATTTTTCAATATTGACATAAATTCACTTAAACTTTTCTATTTTTCCTTTTTTTGTTTTCATTATGATAAATGGTAAAAACTTGTTTAAAAATGGATTTCGAGGGAATTTTTAAGATTAAAAAAAAAAAAAAAATTAAACAACAAGAAATTGAAAAGGTTTACATATATTTTCTTTTTTTTGAAAAAAAAACACAAATTTTAAGATTGCGGGAAAATTTCGGTTTGTTTTTTTTTCTCTAAGTGTCCTATTTTTATTTTATAAAATGTATTCAGGGGTTCAATAAACAAACATTATATACCAAATATATATTTTAAGTATTTCAAAATTGAGGAAAGCAAATAATAATAAAATATAAAATAGATACAAAGGTATGGGAGTATACATGTATTGTAGATTATCTATCAATATTGGAAATTTGCGGGTGTAGTCAAATTTTGGATAAGAAGCTGAAGTCTTTTATATTAAACTTTTTTGAACTATTATTTTGAACTGAAAAATCGAAATTGGGTCATCCTTCTCTAGAACCATATTCAATTTATAGCTGGTTCGTCGCAGTTTGTATTAAGCCATTTCAGCTTAGGGATTATCAATACGAATTTATGACCGGATTCTCATCCTTCTCTAGAACAATTTGAGAGCACCACCAATCTCCAAGTAATGGCTGATTCTTCGCGCCATTTGTGTTTAAGGAATTTTCTACAGGCTTTTTGATTCTTAATCATTCACCTAAGCGAGTGACTCAAACTGATGTTTATGAAATAGTAAAATGATTGCTAGCTTTTATATTCTTCGATTATTATAAAATTTTGGTAAAAATTATACAGGCGATACGTCTAAGACAATTTCCCTTAGAAACTATGAATAAGTAGTTTATTAACTCTTTAACAATTAATGACATGTACTAACCTTAAAGAAGGCTCAACCTTTTTATGAAATGTCCCTAATTTCTTTTTAAGCTTATTAGTCCCTACTTATGACACCATCTCAAACCCTAACTCTTATCTTGGAACTGAAGTACTAATTTTTTTAATATTTAAACTCTATAATATTTTTACCCTTAAAAATTTATAAAATTTCGAATAATTTGGGGAAAAAACAACAGGACTTGATTTCTATTGTTCAATTATAATACAACAACAAGCCTTAAATTTTAAAACTTTTATCTTATAAAAAGTTCCAATGAAAAATGAAAAATTTTCCAAATTTAAATCATCACAGCTGTATAAAATTCCGAATACATTAAAATTTTAAGAATACAACTAGTCAGTCATATACAATATCTATTCTTTCATTGTATTGCAATTCATTTTTTACTTTTCATTTATTATGTAGATACCATCTTTATTTTATTCTTTCTTCAATTCTTTTAAAAGAAAAACGTTTGTGTATGTGTGTGTGTGTGTACTTTACATATAATCAATAAAAAGAATTTTTCAATGTTACCCTATTTTAAAAATAACTTTGACCTTTTTATATACTTAAAATATACCACCTATGAGACTATATATAAATCTTATATATTATATTATGTTCATATAATATCTATATATATATACATTATATATATACATTTTATATATGTATATATATTTAATTTTTATTTCCATCATGTATTTTCTTTTTTTTCAAGTTTTTTAACGAGCCCTTTGTTCCCCTCTCATTTTAATAGCTTTCTTATTATTTGTATTATTATTTTGTTGTTGTTTTTTTTTTAACATTTTTTTGACACTTAAACATAACTGTAAAAAAAAAAAAATTTTTTTTTGAAGGAGAAAATATGAAAATCATATTCGATCCTATTGACCTTCCAACAAAAATTTTATATTTGAACTCAATTTATTCATTTATCACATTATTGTAAAAAAAAATAAAAATAAAATAAAATAAAAAAAACACAAATTGTTTTTAAACACTTAAAAAATTACAATGAATTGGGGATTAGATCATTTAACTAATGTGAATTTTCTTTAAAATTTTCCGAAATTTTTCCCCAAAATTGTTTTTTCTGCTCTTGTCATATTCGGAAAAAAAGGATGGTAAACAATTATATTGTTTTTTTTTTAAAAATTTTTTTGGATAGTGCTTGAGGTACGAGGTTTTTCCTTTTATTTTATCTGTCTCCTGGTGTTTATCTCTTTTTTTTCAGGCTTTACATGTTTAAAAAAATTGGAAATTTCCTAAGCAAATCAATCTGTTATTGTTGTTCAATTAAGTGTGTCATGCGGTTATCAAAGAGTAAGTACTGTGGTATTTACAGATAATTACTAGTCATGCGATATAATAAATATAATAATAAGAAGTTACATTTTATAATAACATGTAATATTAAAAATTGAATTAAAATTAGAGGTAATTCCAAATATAATATGACTTCAATTCAAGTACACTAATGTTATATATGGAAAGGGAACACCATCTGACCCATCTCTATTGTGTCAACAATCAATTTGTTAGAGAATTAATACTCTATGCTTAGTAATTTAAAAACTTTGATTAAGCTGTGTTCGATTTAGTATTTATATTATATCCAAACGTTGCTGTCCGTTGAGTTAGGACTTCGATTTTTCAATTAAAAAATATGGGGTTCAAACGCGACTTGGGGTCAGATCATATCTAATCTAAAAAAAATATATAATTTACAATTTATATCATAACATAAAATAAATACAACTAAAAAGAGGCTGATCCATTCTTTTATCACATTGTATAAGATAGACATTGTTTAAGATAAGATACGATAAGCAACTGAAAATCGTTAGGTCCTTAAGATTTAAAAACTTATTGCAGCACTGTAAAATTACTCGAAAGAAAAAAGGTTTTAACCTAGGATATTTAAATACTTTTCCCAAATTCCAATAAATATTGCCTCCTCCAACAGTGGTATTGTTTTCTGAAGCTCTTATTTTAAGCAAATTAAAAGTTTGATGACATAACCTTGGATCAAAAAATCATTTTCTACCAAAGTGACACATGCTGTAATTTCAGTTAAAAACAGTGTACAACTTAATTTTGCAGTCAGTGAACTAAGATTATTTGACTGATCCGAATTATAAATACTAACACTAAACTACAACTTGTCAATAAACCTGTCTACCATTGAACCAAACAAAATTGAAGACTTATTGAAACTCAACATTGAAAATAGGATTTAAAAACAAGTTTTATTATATAAAATATTAAATAAGTTTTTTTTTCAATAAATCTCAAATAAATCCAAATACTTGTAGTATTTTTGTAGTACTTACTACTTATATATAGTACTTGTAAATACAAAATATAGTACTTTATTTTTTTATTTTAGTTTTTTTTTTTAAATCTGTATATTTTTTACGTCAATCTGAATGAACAATAAAAATGTATCTAAAGATATTTTGTTTTTTTTGTTTTTTCAAAACAATTTTCTAATGTGTAGAAATTTTTAAATTAAAACAAGTAAAAGATAGAAAAACAACACAGAGGCACTTTTCCACTTAACCTTGAAAAAATGATTCTTAAAGACTTCTTAAAGAAAACAAAAACGTGCTAAAATAATAATAAAAAAAAAAAATAAACTTTAAAAAAAAAAGTTTAAAATTGTAGGAAAAAATTAAAAAAAAAAATCTGAAATCAAAAAAAAGATTTTCCACTTGTTGGATGTTTAGATATTTTTATCATTATTTGTAACGATTTTCGTGGGTAGTTTATTTTTATATACAAGAAATACAAAAGTTACCTAGTAGACCATATAATAAATGTTATAATGAGTTATTTAATATATATATATGTATGTATGTATGTATGTATAAATAGTGTCTTATTTAAATGAAATCCTTGAAATGCTTAACATACCATTTGTTTTCTTGGATACAAAGCAAGATAGTTGTCAGTTGACGTAGAGTACATTCTATTTAGTTATTCAAATCAAAGTTAATTGAAGATCTAAATAGTCAGAGGTTTATAATAAATTTCTTTGTGAATATAACCGTGATTATTTTTTTTTTAAATTGTACTATACGTTTACTTGCTTTTTACCAACCGCTATATATGAAATACTTTTATATGAATCGATAGGTATTGTCTTCGCAACACGCTCCAAAAATTATAATCTGAGATTTTTGCATATATGCATTATTCAGGTTCACACAAACCCAACAAACGTAGTTTTTTGTGATTCCCGTCTGTTTATCTGTATGTGTGTAAGTGTCTAACATAAGCGGCTGAACAAACTATTTTCGAATTACATATATAAGGTTTTGATATTAATATCTAGAACTGATAATTGAATAATAAATAAGTTGGGGGGTAACCCTAAGGGACACTTTTCAAGGGTGGCTTTTAGTTTGTTGCCGAATATTTCGTAAACCAAAAATAGTATTTTCCGTTCGAACCGATTGAAAATAAAACCCTTTTCTATTTTTCATAACTCAAAATTGGTTAGAGACAGAAAAAAAGTTATTAGGTACTAATTATTGAGCTTGAAAAGCTGTCACGAAATTTGCTATCAAAGGAACTCTAAATATAGTGTGTTTCACAAGAAAATTTAGTTTAAAATTTTATTTTTTCATTTTAAATAATTTTGAACCTTCATAACTTTGTAACGGTTCGGTATATGACCATCATTATTACACAAAAATTAAAGTTTACAACTTACTATACAAAATGGATTTTGTTTTTATATCTCTACAATGTTCAAAAGTTATTATTTTTTTTATGAAAAGCCTCTAAAAATCTTTAATTCCTCATATCTCGAAAAGGATAAACAGTAGACTCCCTACCTAAGTACAATTTTTTACTTGTTTTAATGCACCCAATCACTGAGAGCAGTACGCGTTGAGGTGCGGACACCTTGTATAAAAGTTGTTACATAAATAAAGAGCTACAACGTTGAAATATACAGTGTTTTTTATCAGGCGAAAGTTAGAATTCACTTAGTTAAATTTAAAGAAATTTTGAGAATTTTTTTTAAACTCAGTTTATCCTATTATGTGCATGTATAAAATTTTTTAGATTTAGTCTTGTTGATCGCTCATGACTGATAGATAATAAAATATTTTTGTATACCTATATGTATAGTAATCCTTGAAAAATCTGCAGAATATTATTAACACAATATCTTAAATAAATAGTGTTTAATTAAATTATGAGTGATGTTTAAGATATGATTATTAAACTTTTAATTGTTTTGATAAATATTTTAACGTACATATCTTATGCATTTTCCATATGCGGAACAGAAATTCAGAAATGAAATGAAAAATTCCAGAAATTCCATATGCGGAACAGAAATGTTTTTGATATATGATATACAAGAGGTACAGCAAGTCATATAATAAAATCCCTGTATTTATAGGAAAACTGTCCTTTATATCTTAAAAGCTTCCTCCAAGTGAAGTTTACATTAACTTCTTTTAAGGAAAATTGGAGTCTAAATGTACAATTAATCACAATTTCTTAATATTATCGTCATAAATCTTAAGTATGTGTCCTTTTAAAAATACCTTTGGCTTAAAACAGGACATTAATATTATAAATAATATTAATATTTTATTTAATACAAGATTTATTTATATAATTTTTGGTCTCTTTGAAATTTTCATTTCAAAAATTAATGCTGAATTATAATTTTGCAACAATCATACACACTACAATACAATATAATATGTAATAAAATTTAAAAATTTATTTTGTTACTTTTTAACAATAAAAATTTATATTAAAAATTAAATTTTCCCCCGTATTTTAATGCTGAAAATTGAAAATTTTTACAAAAAAATCATGTAACCATAACGAATTTTATTTTCATTTTATTCCGATTTTTTTGTGGTAAAATTTTTTTAAAATAAATTTTGTTGAATCGTTATAATTTTTCATGAATAAAGAAAATGGAGAAATTTATTACTTATTACAAGTTTTTCTTTTTTGTTTTGTTGGTAAGCACCTGATTCAAATAATACATGATAAGTACATAGGTAATATATAAGTAAAAACGAGGAAGAGTGTAGTAGAGTAGACTGTGTCAACTCTGGGATACCCGCATGACCGTAACATATACATTATACCATCCGGTTAATTAATTTGGAAAATTTCAAACATTCAGCTTTATTAGGTGTAGAGTAATGCTCATATAAAAGAAGGAGTTGTATGGCAGCTACTCGAACCCTTTGCAGTAGATCAACCAAATTTTGCAGTAACTTTGGATAATACACTAAACTATTTTTGACAAAATTTAAGACACCCAGCTTCATCAGGTGTAGTGTAATTCTCATATAAAAGAAGGAGTTGTATGGTAGCTACTCGAACCCTCTGCAGTAGACCACCCAAATTTTGAAGTAAGTTTAAACTATTTTTGGCAAAATTTCAGACACGCATCTTTCGTAGGTATAGAGGTATGCTCATATAAAGTTAGAAGGTGTATGGCAGGTCCTCGAACCCGTGGATCAAAATGGCTGGATTTAAAGCGATTCCGGTTTTTGCATAAAAACGAATTTGTGGGAATTTCATAATCCTAGCTTCTTTATTTTTTGAGTTATCGTGATGACGGACGGACGGACGGATGGACATACATAGCTAAATCGATTTATTTTTCGATTCCGATCCGATCCATACACTTGAGTCTATATCTACCCCCCCTCCTTCTCTGCGTCACAAACGTAATCGCAAATTTATTATACCCTTTGACTAATATAGTCATACGGGTATAATAATATATATGTACATTATGGTTAAAAAATTATTAATTAAAAATTTACTAAGTAACAAATCTTTTTTGAGTTTTTTTTTTATTTCTACACAGTTTTTCGAATTTTCACTGTTTTCACATTCGAATAATGTGATTTAGTTTTATTTCTGATTTTACTTATTTTTATCCGATTGTGTAGTGGTTAGGATGTCGGCCTTTCAAACGTAGAGCGTCTCGGGTTCAAACCCTGGTCAAATCATAGCAAATTAAAAAGTGTAATTTATATTATATACCTGATCCAAACATGTGCCATGGTACTCAATAAATAAATAAGATTTTGAGTTCAATATAAAGAGTCGTTCAACAGACAGAAAAAGGTTTTTGGAAGCAATTATTACTTTTTATTAACAATAGTTTTAATAGTCCCTTAGGTTCAATGCAGTTTAGGTAATAGGATTTGAATAGAATTCAAATATGAAAATTAAATAAATTAATTACATAAATTTAAAATATTATATGCTTTTTTTGATTCAGCGACTTGGTTGATTTGAATGTAGATATGAATGTATGTAGAAGGTGAAACCGTTTCTTCAGTGTTAATCTAATATTTAAAACTAATTGCAAATTTTTGTTTTAATTATGCTATTTAAAAAGTTAGTGCATTAAATTACCATTAGGGTACTAAAGTGCAGGTCAGAAGTTTCATAGCCAAAATTTCCATTAGGACAGGCCATGAAAACTTTTTTAATTATATTAAAATGTCTTAGATTATAGAATAGGTCATTTATCCAAAACACACTAAAAACTCTTCTAATTATATTTTTACGGACTTCAACATTCGTCATCCCATCGAGTCTGATGAGACTTTTAACTCATTTCAAAATGACAAAGTACAATTTTAGTTTTGACTCTTTTGTTTTGATCTTTTGTCATTAGCATATTTAGCTATGCGACGTATAACTCTCCACTAGCACAAATTATCTTAAAATGTCCGAATTATTTTTGTGAAGACAATTTTTAAATAATATAGAAACAAAATCGCATATTGTATTGTTCGAAATGTACAGGAGAGTCCTATTATTTTGTACAAAGTTCCATAGGTAGATACTTATTTGATTAATAAGTTTTATCGTGTTTCAGGATATTGGGTTTGTGTTCGGTTTAATATAACATAACATCCCCAAATGTTTTAATTTATATTACAAAGTTATAACATACTCGTAGACCCAAACATTTACAAAAAAAAGGTATTTTGAAATATTCTAAATACAATTTCTAAATTTTAATAAATTTTTTGAATCAATTACTTAATCAATATTTGAATATTATTATACTTATACTCATAAATCCAAATTATAATTAATCACACATACACCAGCATTAATTTCTAATAGAATGTATCTTCTGATATATATAATCACTTTATAACACATTCAACATTTTTGTAAAACATTTACAACTTCATATTTTTTTAATGTTAATAAATTTTATTTAAACTTTAATCCTAAAATTATGCAAGGAATTAGATATTATTTTTATTTTAGTTTATTTCTTCGTTTTTTAGAGTAATTTGTATTTTTTACATACTTTTTTTTTAATTTTTTTTTGTTATTTTAAATAAAATATTTTAGTCACGATTCAAATTTTCTACTTTTTTCTGGAAAATTTTTTTTTGTTTTTTTTTTTTTTTCATTTTCTACTCAATCGAACTTTAACAGTTTTTCCATATTTTGAACTCACAATCGTTTCCAAAACAGAAGAATTATTTTCTGATTTGATGATATTTTGTCGATTATTTAGTTGAAAAATATTTTTTTGTTTGTATCGACAGTTTAAGAGTGTTAGAAAATTTTATAAGTTCTAAAATTCGTTAGTGTTTTTAGAATAAACCGTTGTTTTAGTTTTCTTCACTAAATTTCAAAGTGACCCATTTATTTAATATTGAACACTTTATAGCTTAGACAAAAAATGAAGACTTAAATCCTTTGCACAGGAAATTTGATGATTTGTCATATTCTTGAGGACGACTATTGATCTAAGGCCTCAGTAAGTATGCGCTCAATCTGCCTCATATTACACAAATTTTTGATATTTTACCAATAGAATCGAAATGCAAAGAAGAACATACAGCACTTTTATTACAAAAATATTTAATACTTAGCTATCAAACACGGCAACTCTAAAACCAGCAGGAAACTGTACTTTTCCAATTTTTTATTTCAGTTTTCTGTTTTTTTAATGTAAAGTTGATAATCGTATTAAAATTACATTTATCTTGTACCGAACTGATGCGTTACATTATTTTTCTGTACTCCTCTTCTATTATTACTCAGGTATTCAAAGTATGATTACTGCGTGTATCTTATATACATTAAATTTATATCTATACATACATCTATTATGTATATTCATAATGTAAACCTGGAATAGATATTCAATAATTTCCTTTTGTTTCTACTTTAGGAAGATCCTCCTTAGAGACTTCATTTTATTATTATAATGTTATTGTACTGAATTATTTTTCATTCTTAATTCGTTTTATTTGACTGAACCTTTAAAAAAAATAACAAAAAATAAAAAATGGCTAAAATCGAATGGTAAAAAATGAAGGGCATAAAAATAAAAGCAATTTTTATCAATAATGAAAAATTTTCCAAAAAAAAAAAAAAATTTTTTAGTTTGTAATGCGTGACTAAAATCTTTAAACGTACAATTTACAAAAAAAATTTTTTGATGTTTCTTAAGTTACTAATTTCCAGGAAGTCCTTTATTATAATTTACCTGTGTTTTATCCTTTTTTGAATTTTCTTCTAAAATCACTTATAGGGTCTAATTTTCCATTGAGAACGTTTCGAAATACAATATCTCAAAATTTCGAATTTAAAAATCTCTAATATTAAATTCAAAACTTGAAACTTTTTAAATCAAATTTTAAAAATTGCTAACATAAAATAAAAAAACTTTAAGTCGGAATCAATTTGAATTCGTTAATTAATTAGTTTTAGTTAAAATTAGTTAAAAAGTTTATTTCTTGACCTAAGAACAAAATACTAGGAAGGGTTCATTAGTTGAGTTCAAACTTAAAAAGAGAATTTTAGTAATTAGTATAGGGAGTGTTCCGGGGGAGGTAGGCCCCATTATTTTTATTTAAAAAACAATTTCATATTTCTTAGTGGGTGAATATTTTTTGAAATTTTGTAGGATGGGATTTTGTACCTGAACCTATTTTATTTAATAAAAGAATCTATTTTTTAATTCTATTTATTATACACTGTATTAAGAATAAAAAACTTAGTGTTCGTAAATGTAATAGTCCATTACAAGGGCCAAAAATAATTTCACAAAAGAAATTTAATAAAATATTTATAATTTAATTGAAAAGAATATAATCATCATTATGTTTTTGTTTTTTAAATATAGGGTGTTCAAAGTTGAGGTATCATTTTAATTTTAATAAAAAAAGACTTTTTTTTTGAAATATTAAATATATTTTTATTTTATTTTATTACAAATAGGTTTCGGTTAATAATGAAAAATTATGTCGACCAAGTGGCCCCCCCCCCCTAATACTTCGGCAGCTTCCAATCTTTTATCAAAATTCTGAATCACGTTGTTCAATAAACTTTTCTCAATGGTTGAAATCTGCTCGATAATGATGTTTTTAAGCTCTTGAATTGTTGGGGGATTATTGCTGTACACTTTCGATTTCACAAAACACCACAAAAAAAATCCAACGGATTTCATAAATTTTTAAAACATGTTGTAATAACAAAAACACGTTGTTCCTTCGTGTAACGTTCCATATTAACTAACCGGAATGTATCTAGAATTTACCTAAAGAAACCTCATATAAAAATTTCAGGTAGAAAAAAATTGGTGGCAAAATCAAAATGATACCTCAATTTTGAACATTATAAGTGTTATTTTTTATCGAAATGTTTTTTGTGTAGTTGATTCATGGAAAAATAATTATAGAATCCTTAAATTAAAGCATATAAAAGTTCTATTAATTCTAGTTTAAATAAACTGTAGTATTAATAGATTTATTAAATTTTGTTTTTAATATATTAAAAAAAAAAAAGTTGTTGATCTTAAATAGGTGTAATACTTGTTTTTGCATAATGCCTTCTTTCAGGCTCTCCTACAAAACGTTGATATCATTACTAGAATATTTTCTCTTATTCATTTTGTTCCTGTAAGACCTAGCAATAGACAGGGCGATGACAAATGTTTTTCAATGATCTCTATCATTGACTTGACTTTTGTGGCTTTGTGGTTTATTCAGCGACATTTTCTTATAGTCACTCATTTAAAGAACCGATTTGCTAGATTTGGGGTCGACTTCCTCCGAATGCAACCTTTAGTGTAAATAAACATAGAAAAAAGTTCAGCTGTTTTACAGAAGTAATTCACAGATCTAGTGTAGTGAATTTCTTTTAATTTAACTAAACACTTTAATTTCCATACTGATAATCCTGAATAATAAACCATATTCCAGAGAATTTTATTATAGGAATAAAACACTACTCTTAACTGTTACCTAAAACCTTAAATTTAAATCACCGAGTTTTTTAGTTAAACAATAGGACATCTCTTAAAAAGGTTAATAATACTATGTCTGGAAATAAAATATTCTATGCGCAACTGTGGGCTTAAACAATTGTTTATATAAATCAGTAGCAGTTATAGCTAGCACCCTCACTCTTTTTCCAATAGTTTTCTACATTTGTCGCAATCTAGAGTAGAAATAAAATAGTCATGGCCAATTTTATATTTTTTACTGTATACTGTACACGTAAATATGTTCATATTTCAATTTTTTGGGTTTTCTGAGTAAAAATATAAAACGAATTTATCATAAATTTGTTCATGAATTCGAAACAATTCAGAATCTTCTTTTCCTCTTTCTCAATCTGTCTCTCATGGCTTTCCTTTTTCTATTATATAGAATTTTGTATACACATAACTATCTAGTAAAATTTTGTGAGTGAAGAGAATTCTAAATATTTTTTAAATAGGTCCTATAAGTATAACTAAAAATATAAAAATTTGACTATAAGTGATAGGATGTTACATTTGAACTTTAAAAGATTATTCAAAATAAAATATTGATAAAGTTTATTAAAAGTTATTTCTGATTTAAAATAAATTTTTTTCATTAATTAAATTAATTATTAATAAACATTGAAAGTGTTAGTAGTTAATATATTTAATACAAAATTGTTTTTATATGTTAATTTAATAAATTTTGTGGAAAAAACTATACTAGATAAATTTATTGCAAAAATAATGATTTTATTGCTTTATATTTTATGTCTAGTTAATATTTTACAATTAGGTAAGCCCTTTAGTTATAAATCACAAACAAAAAACAGTTTTTTATAAAAGTCCCAGACTGTTTGGATTAATCGATTAATCGAATTTCATTTATTAGGGGTGGCACAACAACAACATCGTTGTCGACCTGAATATAAAGTATGTGATAACGGAGAATGTGTTGGTTTTTATAATTGGTGTGATGGTAAAGCTGATTGTAAAGATGGATCCGATGAAACAATTAAATGTTTAGATCAGAGATGTAAAACAAATTCATTCCGTTGTAAATATGGTGCATGTATTGATGATCATTTGAAATGTGATGGTAAAAATGATTGTAATGATGGTTCTGATGAAACACCATTTGAATGTTATACATTAAAAATGCATGGAAATTGCTCGTAAGTTAAAAAAAAAAAAAACAAAAACAAAATAAATACTAATTTGTTTTTTTTTTTTTTAGGGATTTTGAACTTCAATGTCAAAATTTACAATGTATTCCGCAAGAGAATGCATGTGACACCAAAATTGATTGTGCCGATGGTTCTGATGAAACAAAAAAAACCTGTTCAATACAACAATGTAATAATTATTCATTTCGGTGTGCATACGGTGCTTGTATATCCAATAAAAAGAGATGCAATGGTAATAAAGATTGTATAGATGGTTCAGATGAAGAAACTTGTGATTATCTATTAGGCAACCTTGATTCAAAATTCCCAATACTAACTCAAATAACATCTGATCAAGATACAGCAATAAATACTAATTATTATTCGAATAATGAAGGTGATACTGATTGTTATGTGCCAAAAGATGATTTCTTAGCTTTAATAGAGCACGGAACAAATTTACGATTAAGACCCGGGACAAATTCTTCTGTAGCTACCTCTGTAACATATCTATGTTTAAATAATAGATCTTTATTTGGAAAAGAGACAACAAATTTTTGTGATGGTTCTACATGGGTTAATAAACTTCCAAGATGTTTAAGTAAGTTGATAATAAAAAAAAATTTATTTAAAACAATACGTTTGAAACGAATCCTTTCCGCTATAAAAAAATTTTCAGAAAGATGTGCACCGATTAATCATTATACCATTAAACCAGTTTGTGAATTAGATGGAGTAACAGTATCATGTAGTCAACCTGTTAAATTTGGTACAAGAGCTAAAATTAACTGTGGAGTTATGTATGAAAAACCAAATCGACACGTAATTGAAGATTTACAATGTCAAGATGATGGTGAATGGGATTATGCAACATTTATATGTCAACAAACATGTGGTACAAAAGAAGCATTTAGTGTTAACAGTAAAATTACTCAAGTACATAGCGTACCATGGAATGTTGGTATATATCAGAAAAATAATGAAGAAAAATTTGATCAAATATGCGGTGGTACATTGATTCGTTCGAAAATTATTATAAGTGCAGCTCAATGTTTCTGGAATCCAACAACTCAAACAGTATCAGATCCATCAAACTATATTATTACTGTTGGTAAATTTTATCGTGATTTTTATGTTACAAATGAAACCGAAGTTACACAAGCAAAAACTTTATCAAAAATTTATATTCCAAAAACGTAAGATATATTTAAATTTCATTTAGTCACAGTTTGAAAGAATCCGCTTTTTATTTTTAGATTCAATGGGGCACATTACGATTACTCAAATGATATTGCTGTGTTAACATTAAACGATCATATTATATTTAACAGTTATATAAGACCCGCCTGTATTACTTGGAAAATAAGTTCTGAACAATATATACCAAGTGGTATTAACGGTGTAGTGGCTGGCTGGGGATTTACAAATAATGAAAAATTAAGTCCAGAACTCAGATCACTCGAATTGAAAACGATTGACTGGCAAACATGTCAGAGAAGGAAATTAAAACCCACTGAAAAACTTGCTTATGACAAATTTTGTATTGAAACGAGTGAAGGTAAAAATGTTTGCATAGGTGACAGTGGTGGAGGATTTTTAGTTCCAGAATCAATTAATAATGTTGAATATTATCATTTATGGGGTCTTGTAAGTAATGGTATAATGTCCAAGACTAGTGGTATTGTTATGTGTAATTCAAATTTTATAACAAGTTTCACAAATATTCAATACTATGAGTATCTAGTCAGTGAAGCCATACGAGATGCTTATACAACAACAACCAAATAATTAAATTAATGTAAATAGTGGCATTATAATAGAAAATCAAAGTTTTTTTTTAAAAAATCTGGAAGTATATAAAAAATTTAAGATATATGTATATTTATTCATATAGAACTAAAAACCATTAAAATATATTATATTTTGTACTATGTGCTAAGATTGTACTATATACAATGACGATTAGATAATTGATGTAACCAATTTATTATAAAACTTTTCGATAAGTAAGTTAAAGTATGGCAGATCTTTAGTAGATTCAACTTTTGCAGTTACAACTGAAATTCAAAGGAAAATACAGTTAAGATTAAAATCGAATAAAATTAGTTATTTAACAAAAGCTTATTTTTGAAGCTTATTTTTTTATGAAATTTTAAATAATGCAATAAAGAAAAATACTTTAAATTAAATATTTTATATTGTACCCACAGAATTTTAATTCACTGTTTATAACTCACCAACATGATAACAAAAAAATTCTCTTTTTTTTAACTACTTAAGTGTGACCACACTATAGAATATTTTTCGTATTTCGAATATCTTAACTTTTTCTTAGGGTTAGAGTAAGTCTAAATGTTTAAAATGTTTAGGTCTACAAATTTTATTAACTTCGCAAGTTTCATAAACTAATTACTTATCTATAAGGGACCATGGTACGTGAATGGACCAAGACGTTTTAACCACAATTTTATAAACAACTAATTATTAGTTACACAAAATGGTTCAGTTTCAGATGATATTTAACGCACTTCATAAAATACATCTGAGGGACCCAGCTTTTACAAAAACCAACATTCTACATTATCAAAATGAATATTTACAAGCTGTCAACTTATTCTAAATAAAGTTTTATTACTGCTGTGGCTTTTCGCTCACCACAAAATTGTGGTTAAATATTTCATTTTAAATCTTTTTTTTTTTTTGTAAATACATTCATACATACATATGTTGCCCTAAATTACCATGTGATACAATATTAAAAATTTTCATTGATCGAATTTTTACATTAGCAAAAACTTTTTGAAAATAAGATTTGGTTTTCTTTTACTTTGTTAATTTAGACCTTCCGTAAAAAATTTGCATATTTATCAAAATTTATTGAATAATTTTTTTTCAAAATTTTAATTTTTTTGTTTTTTAAATTTCTGTGCATTTTTCACAAAGAAACCATAACAAAAATAAATTTATTTTCCGATTATGTTAATCATTACAGCAAGGGCTAAAACTTTAATAGAACTTTATAAATAAATAAGAGTTTTCAAAATCAAGTTTAATGTTATTTAGTTATAGTAATTAATTACTAATTCAGATGTAATAATTACAAAAATTTCCTTAAATTAGACTTGCCTCAATTTTAAAATGTTAAATTATATTCAAATTTTTCATTGATGGAGTCATGAAAATAATCATTAAATTTCATTATGATCAAAATTTTATAACTATTAAAATGTTACATTGATGTAATAAAAATTATTACATATGTATAAATGTAAATAAAAAATCTTTAGAAGAAATTTCATGTTACGCTTTTCCTGCAATAGCGGTTTAATTCTTTTTTCTAAATTAGAACTATAACGCTTATTGAAATAATTTTAGGCTTATTATATATTTTTAAATGAACTTGCCTGTGTCTATGGCTTTATTTTTCATTCTGTCAGTTAGTGATACATTTATATTAGAAATCTGACCACAAATCTATAAGAATTGTATGGTTCAGTGGTTAGCGAAGTGGCTTCGGGTGTAGATAGATCTGAGTTCGATCCTCGTTGAAAGTAAAAATTTTTTTTTGTGTTTTTTTTTAAATTCAACAGAAATAATAAAAAAAAATTACAAATAAAATTAATTAATTTAGATAGTTTCAATTTTAAACAAATAGGTACTTAAATAAAAAATAAACTTTTAGTTATTAAAAAAAATTTCATCATGAAGAGAATTTGAACCAACGACCTCAACATTTTAAAAAAATACAAAAAGTACCTAACTTATTCATCTTAAAATTTTAAAAATGCAACAGTGCGTAGACAAAATGTAATAGTGTGAAATGATTTTGTTTTAGGTTTGCTATTGACATGCAAATACAAAATATGTTTGTTCTATGTATACATATGTTTATAGTAGTAAAGTAAACATGTGACTAATGTAAGTTTATTTGTTTTTTGCATTCGTTAGATAATAAATATATTAATAATAATCTTACATGAATATGCGTGTGCGTATTTTGTTTAAAAAAAATATTTTAATGAAAATGTATTTTCATTAATAAAAAAAATATTTCTAATTTGATTACTACCATGTATTATCATATTATTATCAGCATATGCATGTGTGTATGTAAAAAAATATTAAGAAACATAAACAAAAAACTAATTACATATATATCGTTTTACTATTATAGAAATTATCATAAGTAATTTAATTACTATCAAATAAAATTTGAGTATTTGTACCAAGTTTCTTTAAAACCGAATAAATTGGTATGTATGTATACATATATCCAAAGTCATAAGCAAAAGTATTAATTAAACAATTTTGACAACTAATATTTAGATTGGAATGGTTTTTAGTTTTGAAAAGCAAAATAATTTCGGAACAATTTTGAAAATATATTACATAAGTATGTATATCTGATAGGTACACATATCTAACAGGCAGGTACCTACATAGTGTTATAGTAAACGTGGAACATTATTTATGTGTGCAAAAATGTATTCAGACTGAAAGATACCTATTAAATATTAAACAATTTTATTTAATAGGTATCTGTATTTTGTTTAACAGGTAATTAATGGTGGATATTTTTCATTTAAAAGTGTTTTAATATAAAAGTAAATTGCTGGATTAAGATTAGCCGAAAGAGGAACTTTCTCAAAAAAAAAACTTTTAGTTTATTTTATTTTTCCTCACTTTGTATATTTTAATATTATATTATTAAAATACATTTTGTATAGGTATATAATAATATAAAATCTTATAAAATTACAACAGTAGCACATTTTTAAAATAACTTTTCGTTCTTTTTTAGGGTTACCTATATATAAAAATGAAAATAATCGATATTCAAATTTATCCTTGTCAAATTCTTCGGGGGTTCGGGGAGCTGCCAAACAACTTTTTTGCACCAATATGAATTTCTTCAATACTAATTATACTACGAAGATGAAAATTACACACGGCTAGTTTTATAATGACTCAGGCACTTATATGAAGTTTCAAAATGTTACGGCTCCTTTTTCGGGGAGCTGCCATACAACATCTTTGCATCAATATGAATTTCTTTAATACTAATTATACTACGAGGATGAAAATTACACACGGTAAGTTATATAATGAATCGAGCACTTATATGAAGTTTCAAAATGTTACAGCCCCATTTTCGGGCAGCTGCCATATAAATTTTTCAATTCAATAACTATGAATCTAATGAAGCTACGAGGTTAAAATTAAAATTGGGCAGGTAAAGTAACAGGGCAAGTTACCTACTTGGCAAGGTTGAACATCACTCGGACCAACTTTTAGGATGGGGGAAGTTTTTTTTTTTATGATTTTTTTTTGTTTTATTTTTTTTTTAATCAAAAACTATGGGATAATGAATTATAATTTTTTTTTTTTTTTGTTTTTTATGGTTTTTTTTTTGTTTTTTATTTTTTTTTATAAGCAAAAATTATGGGATGATGAGTTACATTTTTTTTAACTATTTTACTTTTTTAAATTTTTTTTTGTAATTAATAACTTAAGGGAAATAAATAACGGTTTATTTTATTGTACACATCATAGTGGGTATGCACGGGTATCTAAAAGTTGGCAAGGGCAACTATAATCTTCCTCGTTTCAATTGTTTTCTACATTTGTCGCAATCGGCAGTAGAAATAAAAGAGTCAAGGCCAATTTTATATTTTTTACTGTATACTGTACACGTAAATATGTTGACATTTCAAATTTTCTGAGTAAAAATATTAAACGACTTAGTCACAAATTTGTTCATAAATTCGAAGTAATTCAGAATCCTCCTTACCCTCTCACTCTGTCTCTCATGCCTTCCTTTTTACTATTTTTATCTAACCTTACCGAACATCAACTTATAGAATTTTGTAAATATATAATTATCTAGTAAAATTTTGTGAGTGAAGTGAATTCTAAATATTTTTTAAATAAGTTCTATAAGTACTTTAGAAAATAAATTTGGAATTTTCCCCAAACCTCAAAATATAAAATTTTAGCTTTGGTAAACGATTTTTTGATTTGCTTTTAATTTTCTTTGTTGTAATTTTTAAATAAAGTCATCAAATGGATTTTACAGGATTTTTGTTATTATTTACTTACTGTATAGGTGAACATTAACATAAATATTAAATTTAAATAAAAAGTTTATGAGAAAAAATAGGTAACAGACTCAAAAAACAATTAAAATGCTAAGATCCTGTTTGCGACTATGGAGTATGGACTTGTACGTGGCATCTTTATCGAAATCTTGTAATTCATAATAATTCATCCCTTATGGTGAAGTTCTATGTATTTTTGGAACTTCTGCATCTGGTAATACCTTTGTAGTCGAAGTAATTTTTATTTAAAGAATTAAGATTTTGGAACCACCTTGTTTCACTCCTTTCGCATTCATTTTGCTTCCTAAAGACTTTTTTTCACTATAAAACCTAATGTAATCTGCTTTACTAAAAGTGAATATTTTCTTAAGAATATTATCAATATTTTGGGCATTTAGAGCTTTCTTTTAAATTCTAATCTTAAAAGTTAATAGGTTTACAATTTGCTGTCAGAGTTCTTAACAACCACCAATTAACAAAACATTATAATATTAAGAAAATTATAATAAACCTTTAGGAAATCATTAACTCAATTAAATTATTAAAGCATTCCTTAGAAATATTATTTGCAGAAACTTACACAGTCTGTCTGGATGATCTTAAAATAACAAATCAATTTATAATATTTTTATTTTTAAATGTGTGTCAACTCTAAAAATGAATATTGTTTCATAATATCATTATTTTCGAAAAAAAATAAATACATAAAAAGTGAAGACCCGCTGAGTTTATTGTTAATCAATATTTTATTCGCATAATTTGCGATAATTCAAAACTTTGTAAAACAAATAATTATTGTATGTTATTGCTTTTTCTCAGCAGTATCAAACAAGTAAAAACAAAAAAAGCTAAGTTGTATAAAAATCAAACGTTTTTAAATTACACATAACTATAACTAGCACATTTTTCAAAAAAATAAAAAAAATTTAACAAATTCCTGAAATATATCTGAAAATTTAAAAAAATTGAGATAAGCGATTTCAATTTTACATTACAGATTATTTAAACACTCAATTACAAAAAAAAATATAAGTGATAAGAGTATTTATGAGAAACTTTTACACTACACTAGACTTTGGTTCACACACTTTCTCTCTTTTCAACAAAATTTGAAGTGGAGACTTGGTGGAGTCTTTTGATATGCAATAAGAGAGAATAAATGTTTAAGCGCAAAATATTACTCTCTCGGTGGTAAATACAATACATTGATAAGTAAATATTTTGGTGTATACTTTTCTAAAACTAGTAAGCCGACTTCAAGTCATGCGTTGAATACTCGTATAGGAAGTTAGAGTTTATGTTAAAGCTGCGATAAGTAATAAGAGCGTTGATAATAGAATAGCGTAGAAAACTTTTTATACGATTTAAATAGAGGTATTTAAACTGGCGCGCTTTGACCATCGAGAACTAACATAAATTTTCTACACTATGCTCTGGTCAACGCTCTTATCGGTTGTCACAGCTCCAACATAAACGCACCCTTAAACTGAAAAACTTTAAAAGACTGGAAAAGTGTTTTCAATTTTAAATATTAATTAATTACGCAACATCACCTTATAAATGAATATTATAGATATAAAGATTCGGTAGAGCTGCATATACTTAAAGATATTACTAATTTTAATGAGCGATTTAAGAGACAAATGGACAAACTGACAAAAGAACACGATAAACAATAAACAAATTAAAAAATAAAATTCATTAAATGCGCTTCAACGAATATAAAATTTAAATTCAAAACTTAGTATATTTTAAGACGTGATTAGAAATAGTATACTGTTAAAATTTAATTGCGCGATTTTAATTATTTGTTTTTGTTTATTGTTTTTTTTTTTTTAATTATTATTAAAATTTTTAAATTCTATTAAATAATTAATTTATTACATTTATTAAATAGACAAAAATTAAAAATATAAAATAAGTACTAAAAATATAAAAATTTGACTAAAAGTGATAAGATGTGACATTTGAACTTTAGAAGATTATACAAAATAAAATATTGATAAAGAGTAAATTTAGTACAAATTTTTTAAAAGTTATTTCTGATTTAAAATAAATTTTTTTCATTAATTAAATTAATTATTAATAAACATTGAAAGTGTTAATAATTAATAAATTTAATACAAAATTGTTTTTATATGTTAATTTAATAAGTTTGTGGAAAAAACTATACTAGATAAATTTATTGCAAAGATTAAAAGCTTTTTGTTTCCAAGTTTTTAAACCGGTTTATTTGATTAAAGCTATTATTATTAGTTTAGTATTAGTTGTTATTTAATGTATCACTAACTTGTTTTTTTTTTTTATCATTATTTATGATAAATTTATTGCAAAAATAATGATTTTATTACTTTATATTTTATGTCTAGTTAATATTTTACAATTAGGTAAGCCCTATAGTTATAAATCACAAACAAAAAAAAGTTTTTTATAAAAGTCCCAGAATGTTTGGATTAATCGATTAATCGATTTTCATTTATTAGGGGTGGCACAACAACAACATCGTTGTCGACCTGAAGATAAAGTATGTGATAACGGAGAATGTGTTGTTTTTTATAATTGGTGTGATGGTAAAGCTGATTGTAAAGATGGATCCGATGAAACCATTAAATGTTTAGAACAAAGATGTAAAACAAATTCATTCCGTTGTAAATATGGTGCATGTATTGATGATCATTTGAAATGTGATGGTAAAAATGATTGTAATGATGGTTCTGATGAAACACCATTTGAATGTTATACATTAAAAATGCATGGAAATTGCTCGTAAGTTAAAAAAAAAACAAAAACAAAATAAATACTAACTTTTGTTATTTTTCAGGGATTTTGAACTTCAATGTCAAAATTTACAATGTATTCCGCAAGAGAATGCATGTGACACCAAAATTGATTGTGCCGATGGTTCTGATGAAACAAAAAAAACCTGTTCAATACAACAATGTCCTCATTATTCGTTTCGATGTGCATACGGTGGATGTATATCCAATAAAAAAAGATGTAATGGTAATAAAGATTGTATAGATGGTTCAGATGAAGAAAATTGTGATTACCGATTAGGCGAATTAGATTCAAAATTCCCAATACTAACTCAAAGAACAACTGATCAAGTAACAGCAATAAATACTCATTATTATTCGAATAATGAAGGTGATACTGATTGTTATGTGCCAAAAGATGATTTCTTAGCTTTAATAGAGGACGGAACAAATTTACAATTAAGACCCGGGACAAATTCATCTGTAGCTACCTCTGTAACATATCTATGTTTAAAAAATACATTTTTAGTTGGAAAAGAGACAACAAATTTTTGTGATGGTTCTACATGGGTCAATAAACTTCCAAGATGTTTAAGTAAGTTGATAAAAACAAAAATTTATTTAAAACAATACGTTTGAAACCTATCCTTTCCGCTATATAAAAATTTTCAGAAAGATGTCCACCGATTAATGATTATACCATTAAACCAGTTTGTGAATTAGATGGAGTAGGAGTAACATGTAATCAACCTGTTAAAATTGGTACAACAGCTAAAATTAATTGTGAAGTTATGTATGAAAAACCAAATCGACATGTATATGAAGATATACAATGTCAAGATGATGGTACTTGGGATTTTGAACCATTTAAATGTGAACAAACATGTGGTACAATTGACACAAAAGTAGCATTTAGTGTTAACAGTAAAATTACTCAAGTACATAGCGTACCATGGAATGTTGGAATATATCAGAAAAATAATGAAGAAAAATTTGATCAAATATGCGGGGGTACATTGATTCGTTCAAAAATTATTATCAGTGCAGCTCATTGCTTCTGGAATCCAACAACTCAAACAGTATCAGATCCATCAAACTATATTATTACTGTTGGTAAATTTTATCGTGATTTTTATGCTGCAAATGAAACTGAAGTTACACAAGCAAAAACATTATCAAAAATTTATATTCCAAAAACGTAAGATATATTTAAATTTCATTTAGTCACAGTTTGAAAGAATCCGCTTTTTATTTTTAGATTCAATGGGGCACATTACGATTACTCAAATGATATTGCTGTGTTAACATTAAACGATCATATTATATTTAACAGTTATATAAGACCCGCCTGTATTACTTGGAAAAGAAGAAATGAACAATATATACCAAGTGGTATTAATGGTGTAGTGGCTGGCTGGGGGATTACAAATAATGAAAAATTAAGTCCAGAACTCAGATCACTCGAATTGAAAACGATTGATGGGCAAACATGTCAGAGAAGGAAATTGAAACCAACTGAAAAACTTGCTAATGACAAGTTTTGTATTGAGACTAGTGAGGGGAAAAATGTTTGCAAAGGTGACAGTGGTGGAGGATTTTTAGTTCCAGAATCAATTAATAATGTTGAATATTATCATTTATGGGGTCTTGTAAGTAATGGTATAATGTCCAAGACTAGTGGTATTGTTATGTGTAATTCAAATTTTATAACAAGTTTCACAAATATTCAATACTATGAGTATCTAGTCAGTGAAGCCATACGAGATGCTTATACAACAACAACTAAATAATTAAATGTATTCATGTAAATAGTGGCATTATAATAGAAAATCAAAGTTTTTTTTTAAAAATTGAAAAGTGTTTATAAAATTTAAGATATATGTAAGTATATTTGTATAAATAGAATTTACATACCATTAAAATATATTATATTTTGTACTATGTGCTAAGATTGTACTATATACAATGACGATTAGATAATTGATGTAACCAATTTATTATAAAACTTTTCTATAAGTAAGTTAAAGTATGGCAAATCTTTAGCAGATTCAACTTTTGCAGATACAACTGAAATTCGAAAGAAAGTTCAGTAGAGATTAAGATCGAATAAAATTAGTTATTTAAGAAAAGCTTATTTTTGAAGCTTATTTTTTTATGAAATTTTAAATAATGCAATAAAGAAAAATACTTTAAATTAAATATTTTATATTGTACCCACAGAATTTTAATTAATTTTTTATAACTCACCAACATGATGACAAAAAAATTCTCTTAAAATTTTTTTTTAACTACTTAAGTGTGACCACACTATCGAATATTTTTCGTATTTCGAATATATTAACTTTTTCTTAGGGTTAGAGTAAGTCCAGAGTATCCATAAATTATATTTTTCAAAAAATGTTTAAAAGTTATTTAGGTCTACAAATTTTATTAACTTTGCAAGTTTCAGAAACTAATTATTTATTTATAAGGGAACTTGGTACGTGAATGGACCAGGAAGTCTTAACCCCAATTTGATAAAAAAACTAATTATTAGTTACACAAAATGGTTCAGTTTCAGATGATATTTAACGCACTTCATAAAATACATCTGAGGGGCCCAGCTTCTAAAAAAACCAACATTCTACATTATCAAAATGAATATTTACAAGCTGGCAACTTATTCTAAATAAGGGTTTATTACTGCTGTGGCTTTTCGCTCACCACAAAATTGTGGTTAAATATTTCATTTTAAATTTTTGTTCTTTTTTTTGTAAATACATTCATACATACATATGTTGCCCTAAATTACCATGTGATACAATATTAAAAATTTTCATTGATCGAATTTTTACATAAGCAAAAACTTTTTGAAATTTGGTTTTCTTTTACTTTGTTAGTTTAGACCTTCCTTAAAAAAATTTGCATATTTATCAAAATTTATTGAATAATTTTTTTTCAAAGTTTTTATTTTTTTTTGTTTCTAAAATTTCTGTGCATTTTTCACAAAGAAACCATAAGAAAAATAAATTTATTTTCCGATTATGTTAATCATTACAGTAAGGGCTAAAATTTTAATAGAACTTTATATATAAATAAGAGTTTTCAAAATCAATTTTAATGTTACTTAGTTATAGTACTTAATTACTAATTCAGATTTATTAATTACAAAAATTTCCTGAAATTAGACTTCCCTCAATTTTAAAATGTTAAATTATATTCAAATTTTTCATTGGTGGAGTCATGAAAATAATCATTAAATTGATGTAAAATCAATTTTTACAATTTTATAATTATTAAATGTTACATTGATGCAATAAATATTATTACGTATGTATAAATGTAAATAAAAAAAATCTTTAAAAGAAATTTCATGTTACGCTTTTCCTGTAATAGCGGTTTAATTCTGTCAAAATATATTTTTTTATAGCTCTAGAACTATAACGCCTATTAAAATAATTTTAGGCTTATTTTATGCAAGTATTTTTATGCAAAATCTAAACAACTTAGACTATTTCATTAATCTTCCAGCTTTTACGAGGAAATCAATAATTAAACCTAAATATTCACGCATTTTAAGGAATTCGCATCCCAACTATCGAATTCGCAACGCAATTATTTCCAAACCTGAGTTACTGAAGGTACCCAAATTTAGTTCGCATAGTAATTAAAATATTTGATTAAATATAATTTGTTTTGAGCGTAGCAATTACAAAGCATTCGCGATGCGATTTTATAGATGCGATGCGAATTTTTACATAGTTAGGAAGCTTCCTTCAGATTAAATTTTCAAACCGAATGTGATAAGTTAAAATAAATAATACATAAAGAAACCACGTCTAATGCGTTTTTATTTTCTAAATATTCGGCTCAAAACTATTGTCTATAACTGTTATTCTGTCACATTTGAACTTTTCAAAGAAAAAAAAATTAAAACTTCTATGGAAAATACTTTGAACAGAAATTTCAGAATTTATTCTTAACATTTTTTTGTACTTTTCCATACTTTCGTGAAACAACTACTTACTGGAATTTTCAACAGATGTTTGTTTCGAGTAAATGAACTTTTTTTTTCCTTTATTAATCCAGATAATTTTCTTTCTTGGAGTGCTATTTTTTCGTATTTTTCTTTAAGTTTTAAAAAATTTAAATAAAACCGAAATAAAATTGTAGGGGCAAAAATAAAAAAAAAAATTTAAGAAAATTCTTCAAAATTCTTAGTTTATTTTTTCAAAAAAAAAAAACTTTTAGTTTATTTTATTTTTCCTCACTTTGTATATTTTAATATTATATTATTAAAATACATTTTATATATATGATAATATAAAATCTTATAAAATTACAATAGTAGCACATTTTTAAAATAACTTTTCGTTCTTTTTTAGGGTTACCTATATATAAAAAAATGAAAATAATCGATATTCAAATTTATCCTTGTTAAATTCTTCAAGTTCGATGGTTTTGGTATGTTAAATGTGACAAGGGAACTCAAAAAAAAAAAAAATATATAAGCGAAGCAGTGACATACAAGACAAAACATAAATTTAAAATATCAGTTATTATATAGAAAGTTGTAAAACAAAGTTATAGGATATTATGAATAAAGTTGTTCGAACTGTATATGAATTTTAGTATTAGGATTATCTGTTTGTCCCGTTTCTTTTTTTAACTTGCTAACTGTTCTTCTGTTAGGTTAATAAGCCCGTCTCTTCCACTTTCTAACTCAGTCTTCATCAACTATTTAAATTGATCTTACTCAATTCCACATACAACTAATTAAACTCGAACCCACTTAAAATTAATTAAACTCAATTCCACGAATGGATCTTGCTTAATTCCATATACAATTAATTCAACTTAATTTCAACTACAATCAATTAAACTCAATTTCATTTATATAGAATTGATCTTATTCAATTCCACATACAATTAATTAAACTGAATTCCACTTACAACTATTTAAACTGAATTCCAAATACAACTACTTGAATTGATCTTACTCAATTCCATATACAATTAATTCAACTTAATTTCAACTACAATCAATTAAGCTCAATTCGGCATAATTATAATTGATCTTACTCAATTCCACACACAATTAAGAAAACTCAATTCCACATATTTAGAATTGATCTTACTCAATTCCACATACAATTAATTCAACTTAATTCCACATAATTAGAATTGATCTTACTGAATTCCACATGTGCTATAGACCAAAACGTTAGAAAGTGTAAAAGTCTTTAGATTTCACTTAAATAAAGTTCCCTGATTTTTTATAAGACAACAACTTATAAGATACCATGTCTCTGCAAATATTATTGATTTAGCCCCGAATTCTCCTCAATTTAATTGCTTAGATACTATTGTCATCCCAAAATTGTATGTATTTGAAAGGGTAATGAGGTCTGTCGAATTTTCATAGTGACAACCTATTAGATATGAGAACTTACCAAATATAAAGTGCTGAAATGTCTTACTGCAGTTACAAACCTATTATGAATTTTATAATAACATTGTAATGAAGAAAATAAAAGCACACATAAATTTTGGGATCCTAATTTTACTTTTACAAAATAAAAATAAAAAATAAAAACACAAAATTAAGGTGAACAAATTACCTGTAATCAAAATAGATTTAGGATGCGTATATGTATCAAATAACAAAAAAAAAAAGCAAAAAAATAAAATATTTAAATTTACCTTAATAAATCTTTTATTTCTGTCTATGGTGTCATTTTCAGCTAACTTCAGTATCTAAAGAATGAAAAAACATTTTTAAATTTTTAAAGATAACCTCCAATTATTCTTTACTTTTCAACAGACAGACAGACATTTGTTCATTTTGATATTTTAATATTTTTCTGGAAAACTTCATTTAAATATTTTAGACGAAAAATTAATGATTCATTAATATCAAATCAATTCCAGGTAATGAAGGGGATCCCTGGAAAAATTTTAATTTTGTGTCCACTTAAATAGTTTTTAATTATGTGTCGTCTCAAAAGAGTCGGGACTCCCGATTATAAAAATACAATTAAGGAACTTAATTAAGTTCATTGCTAGGGATTCTTAGGATATACAAAAATCGATAGATAAAGATTGAAGAACTGAAGAAAAATTAATAGAAATACTTTTTAGAACTTAAAATATTGATTTAACCGATTTAAATCGTGCTTGAAAATATATTAACAAGACACTTTTGGTCTCGACTGGGAATTTGTGTACTAATAAATAATGAACCAAGATTTAGCTAAGGATCTTTTACAGTTTTGTTCAAATAAGTGAAAAAATTGGAGCCAAGTTAGAACTCCCAGGGTCATAAGTTCCTTAGGGACCCTGGGATTTCCTTATTGGAGTGGACTTATGACCCATTTTAAAATGTTTACGTGGTACAAAAGTACCTTTACAAGTGGGTCATAAGTCCGTTTAGGAAGTTAAGATCCATCAAATGAGTTATAACTCCCTTTGTTAAATTATTAGTTCCTTTAGGGAGTTATGACCCGGGAGTTTTGACCCTGCATCGAAAAAAGTTCTAAGCCTATGATTCTTAGTTTTACGGTGAGTACTTCAATTTTTTTTAAATTTGATTATGAAGCTGCTTTGATTATCAATTATCACACTACATCACACTCTAGATTCAATCTTTTGTCATTTTCGATCATTTTAAGCCAATTCCAGTATACAGTATATTAAAAAAACATTTGATTATATTATTAATTCCCAGAAGATGTCAGCATTTAAAAAAACAACAGAACAACCTAAAAATTTATTTATTAATATTCACTTTTCTTAATTAATTAAATTAATAGTAGACAGTTCTTGGTATCTAACACTTTCTTAAATTTTTCAAATCATTTCTTTTCTATCTAAGAAAATTATTTTCTAGAAATTTTAAATAACTATAATTTAAATTTTATTTTTTAAATACTTTTAAGTATTTCCCACATTTTAATCAACTTCCATCATTTTTTTAATCAACTTCCCCCGAAATCTTTAAATTATTATAATTTCTCATTTACTGTCACGTAATTCTCATTTCATTGAAAATATTCAACCAATTTTAACCAATTTTAAGAAAAATTTAACCAATTTTGAGATATTTTGTAATTTAGTTTAACAGCCGTCACCGAAAGTCTTCAGAAGTGTAATAAAAGCAAACCAAATATTTTATTTAAAACAATTTTTAAATAATTTTAAAAAGAACTAAACAAAGGTTTAAAAATTCAACCCTCCATTTTTGACTAAAGATCTGACAATGAAATCATCCTAAAACCGGAAAAAGATTCTTTCTCATGACACAATGAATGGTACAAATTTAATCATAAATTGTTTTACAAAAAAAAAAAAATTAACTTGAATGATTTACACGTTCATCATGTTTTTTATTAAGTTTTTTAGTTATAAATTTATTTTTGTTTTACAAGGGCTGCCTTGAAATTTTATGTTTGGCATCATGAATTTTTTATTATAATTATTGTTTAATGAATAAAATAAAACATTTTCAATGTCATTTATATATATATAATATATATATATATACAATTAATATAAATATCTAATTTATATACAAAAACAAATTTATACAACTAAATGGTAAGTATATATAATGTTATATACTTTTTTAGTAAAAAAAGGGGTGAATAATTAAATATTTTAGTGAAAATTCGCTGATCTTCTAAATTTTTAAGTACTTGTATTTTAAATTTAATTTTTAACATTTTTAAAACAATTTGGGGATGAAAATAAACCATAGAAATTTAAATAAAAGTTTAAATTAATTGAATAAAAATGGAAATAAGAAAATTAAATGAAATAGAATGATTTTAAAGAATAAAATTTCTCAGAAAAAGCAGAACTTTAAAATATAAGTACCAGTACAATTACCATTACCATTACCATTACTTGATAATCATTACTTACTAATTACCATTAAAAAATTTTTGTAACTGTAACTTTGAGAATTGCATTACATGTGAAAAGAATTAAGTTTGTACTTGATAATTCCTAAAAAGTAATCAAATTTGGATTTCATTTACTTTTGTAAATATTTTTTATACTTGCATTACTTTTGTAATTATTTTTGATAATTAATTACTTTAAAATAATTGATTACAAAAAAATACTAAATTCTGATAAAAATAAAAAGTATTTTTGATAAATCAAACAATTTTATTTTTAGATTTTGATTGATCGATTACCTTATTTTTTTTTTTAAATTTTTTTATTCTGGTATCAAGCGTTGTTAAATTTATGTAAGTTGTAAACGAATTAAGATTGTGGTTTATAATTAACAGCTGAATGCACAGTAATTAGAATATGTTAAAATAATAACACAATAATTTTCTAGTAATTGTAAAGTAAATGTGAAGCTTATTAAAATCAATTACTCAAATAATAAGAGTTATACAAAACCTGTATAATTAAAATCGGCCTACGGAATAAGAAATTATTATAATGCTAGTCTTGACAAGAGCTTGAATACACTTATTTTTTTTAAATTTCAAATATATAACTTAATTATACTTGGAGTTCTTCAAACAGAGAGTGCTTTAGAACTACTTTCGTAAATAAATTTTTATCAATGTCCGTGCAACCCAACCTTAATTTTAAGTTTATTTATTTATCCAATATGCAGTTTTTAATCTTAGACACGAACCTTTAATTAAAGTCAATCAATTCTGGGTTCAATTGCTCGACTAACCTGTATTTTTATGACTTGTTAGAATTTCTGTATGTAATTCATTTGTTTGTATGAAAATCTACAAAAAATAAAGTCTATTAAATAATAATTAACATTTTAACATATAATTATGAAAGCGTTCTATTTAATTTCCACTATAAAAAAATCTTCAAAGTTCAAGTGTTTAAATTTATAAAATTTCTAACTTTTTTTCATATTAAATTGTTACTTTCACTTCTCTTAAAGATTTTTATCTCTAATGAAACTAGAACAGTGTTAAGAAAATTATAACTCTTTTTGCATAAATAAAAAAAAAATAAAAATGAAAAATTTAAATAAAAAATAATTTTCCAAGTAATTTTCTTAAAGATCGTAACGATGATAATAATATTATTACACTTAATGTCATTTAATTAAACTTTACTTCCTTTGTGTTGGTTCTTAGGTTGTTTTTATTTTGTTTTTCTTATGTCTGCTTTTAATATTTTTTTTTATTTAATACGTTAATTTGTATATATATATATATTTCTTTAACACCTTTAAAGTTTTAAAAATTTTAATTAAAATCTATTCAGGGGTGCGATAAACTTGGATTTTTTGTTTTTCATAGAACTACAGTTGTGGCAATATAAACCAGTCTTAATAAAATGCAAATAATAAGAAAGTTTTAAGAATATATAGTTGCTCCTAGAAAACTTCAAACTTCAAAATGTATTTTTTCATTAGCATTTAAAAATTTTCGAACAGGGAACCGGAAGTGCCCCGTACTTTAGTATTTTTGAAAACTTTTAACGTCGATTGTGTAAATTGAGTTCTAATGTATTTAATCGAATTGGTTGTTCATATGAACGTACGATAATAACATGGGCGTACATAATAAAACTTAAGAAATTCCTTGAATGAAAGCAGTTGCAGTTTCACAAGCTCTTGTTTGTATTTAATACAACATTAGCTAGTTTAGTGCTTTGTAAGTAGTGGGATTCTTTAATACCTTAAAGTATATTTTGTAAATTATTTAAATTTTAATAAAGCTTGACCTAGATTTTATTTCATTATAAAAATTTCAAACTTATTTGTAGTCTACAGAATTAATTGTTAATAGACTTTTCCTACCTACATTTAAAATAAATAAAATAAAGGTAACTATAAAAAAATTTTAAAAAAAATTCTTTTGAATATTAATTATAATGATTAAAAATTTTTGTTTTTATTGAATTATTTCCTATATAATTAATTGAAAAAAATAATAGTGAGATACTTCAATCAATTGCTATAATTTTTCCATAGATTTTTTAATTTCATTAAAAATGCAAAAAAACGTTTATTTTTCTTAGTTCGAAAATTATTATACTCTTTTCAGATGAGTTTGGTCCTTTTTCAAATGATATCTGTCTATTTTCAAATTAAATTCGTCTTGTTTTCAATCAGCATCGTTTCTTAGAATTCAGTAGTCGGATAAAGACATTTAAAAAAAAAATACTCACTGATTCTGTATTAAGAAAAATTAAAAATCTCTCATCCTTAAACAAGCCCTAAAAAAATTTGGAAGAAATTTTCCAATTTATTTTTTTTTTTTGTTTTATTTTATAATTACTACCAACACAATAGTTAGTACCAGGTCCTTTGCTACTTAGGCTTCTTCAGTTAAATACTTTCTACTACTATATTAATTATTTTGATTATATTATGCATTTGTATATTTAAATTATGTTTGGTCACCATGGAAATTTGTAAAGAAAAATTATTTTTCAATAATTTTTTTTTAATTAAATATTGTATGACGTGACCAGGAATCCAACCCGGACTAAGGAAGGAACAAAAGGAAAGTAAATACCAAAAAATGGTGAGGCAAAACTGTGACATAGAACACAGAATAGGAAAAGCTAGAAATGCCTTCGGAAGCCCTATGTTCCCTAGGGGAATAATAAGGAAAAAAAAAGGATCAAATTGATTTAAAAAAATGTTTCAAATTGATTTAAAAAAAGACAAATTTCATTTGAAAAAGAACCAAATTTATGTGAAAAGAGTGTATTTTAAAATTTAAAATGAATTTCCGGGAAACGATTACTAATTATAGACTGAAACAGACTATATTATTAACATATATCTAATTAGTAAAGAACATTACGGTATCTTTCTTCATCCTTGATCCTAAATTGAAATAAAAATTTTTTTAAAGTCATTGACATACATATTGCCACAACTATTTTTAAAACTATTAATAAAAGAGGAAAACTTTCTCGATTGTCTTTGGAAAATTAAAACTTCTACTTATTTTTGTATGATTGATCTTGTCTACAGCATTCCCGAATACTTCCTGACTGAATACTTCCTCACCGTAATAAATACAGCTAAATTAGAGATGTACAGATTTTAGAAATGTGTTATAAATGAATAATGAAAAATGTGAAAGTCAGAGAATTTTTAAAATCATACAATTTACAAAATTCTTATTTTGATTTTTTTAAACCTTAATTGATTTCTGCAAAATAAGCTTATAAAACTTTTCAATTCTAAAGTTTCAATATAAATTTCCAAAAGTCTATTTATTTCATTTTATTCTTTTATTTTAATTTGAATACTTTTCAAAGTTAATTAAGTCCATCTTATATTACAATATATAATTCAAAGAAACTCTCAAATTCAATTGGATATTAAAAAATCTATATCGTTAAATATTCTGAATAATATTCTCGGAAAACTTAATTTTCTTTTAAAATACAGTTTTTGTGAATTTTCCTGTAATTTTTTTTTTAAATCATAAGTTAAACTGAAAATTATGCAGAAAACTTTTCATTTCTGTTACAGGTAATTCGGTTGAAAGCGCTTTTAAAAGACTGAAGACATTATATAAAGAAATAAAGACGGAAGTAATAATATCTTCCGCGTGGAGTCTAAAAATTCACTAAAATACAATTTACAAAAAGAATCTATTTTAAATCTTTATGACTACAATAAAACAGTTATTTAAAATTTTCCACATAAATTAGCAATCTGTTGGATTATTTTAAGAAAAAATGTGTAATATACATATCTTTAAATTTTTTGGTTTATAATAGCCAAGTTGGATTATTTTAAATTATTTTTCTTAGAGGGGTTACTATAGGCGGCCTTCATAATTTGAATAATATTTTACTATTCAGTATTTTAAGTAAACCTATGGAACCCTGAAGCAATGGATTTATTTGGGTTTTCTCTCTCGCTGTAAAGCGTATTTTTCTCCCAGAGATTCGTTCAATACCTATTAAGCCTACATTCGGCTTAAGATGGAGTATAACTCTCACATTTGGGCTGGCACTCCCCAAACTTCACTAAGTTACCTAGACAAAATCCAAAATCCGTCCAGGCTACTTTCACTTCTCTTAGCACTCGTCGTAATTTTAGAGCTTTAACTCTATTTTATAGATATCTTGTAGGTATTGACCTTGCTGTATTAAATCAAAATCAATAATGACTCCCTTTAAACAATTCCAATACCAGGGAGGCTTCAAGTGCTCATTTCTACACAGTGGAAATCTCTAAGTGGCTCAAAACTGGTTATGGAAACTCATTTATTGTGAAAACTGTATAAAGGAATTCGTTTTCTTAGAGTTTGACTGGCGTGTAAAAAAAAATAATATATTTAGTTAGTAATGGAAATTTTTATAAATCCCCTCCAATTTTTTAGAAATCCAATGCAATATAATACAGCTGATATCTCGTTACTACAAAACTTTAAATTAAATGTGAAATGATTTTGTAATTATTTTAACGCGTGAAAATTTCCCATTTTTATAAAACTTTGTTTAAACAAAATTGGAAATTTTCATCGAATATTAAAATTTTGATTTTTCATATTTTATTGCAAAATTGAAATTTTAAAAATATAACAGTTAGATCTTTTTAAAATTTTTTATATCATATAAACTGTTCATATAAACTAACAACCTAAAAGTATGCAATCAATATTTTCTTCATATAAAATGAAATATTTCTCAATTTACGTAAAATCAGCGGCGGCATCTTACTGTTTAAGCACATGGCTTATTAATCGAAGGAGTTTCAGCTTCTCTCAGATTACAAGAATTTTTCACTCTAAGGGAAATCATTGAAGAAGTAAATTTTATTCAATTTTTATATTTATTTATTCTGAAATCCTTAAATAATAATGTATTCAAATATTTCATTCGTACTATCCAAAAAAGTCATGCCAATGGACTAGACCCAAAAGCGGGAAAGGTTTCCAAAAATCAAAAATTTTCATATATTTGTAAATTAAAAAAGAAAAATTTTAAAATTAGTCGATTTTCTTGATTATCTTCATTCTGCTCTTCTTATTTTTTGTAATAGACTGGGAGTTACTAGACCGGGCTAATTCCTTTATTACCGTTATTATTCGAAAAACGATTTTGATGAATTAAACATACATTTAAATTTAAACTTATTTAATATTATGTATTATATTATATATTATATTATGTATTTTTAAGTAGATTTGAAAAAAAAACAACAAACAGTGACATTGAAGTTGGCGGTCACAATTGGCGTGAGACATAAATAAGAAAATTAAAATATTAAATTTATTTGGAAAATCAATTCGGAATCTTAAAATAAGAAAGGACGATACTGTACGCATATATTTTAAAAGGATTTATAAACCTAATACTCTGGGATTAGTAAATAAAAACAAACAAAGAAAAAGGCTATAATAAAAGAATATAAAAACTAAAACTGAATCCAATATTCATCTTATCCAAAAATAAAACATACAAAAAATCTCTTCCAAATTAAAACAAAGCTCTTATAAAGCATTACATTAATTTCATATGTATTTTGGACCTTTTTTTTTTGTTATACGTCAACATATTCCCACTGATAAGTTCACTGATTTTCCTTAAAATATGTTTAATATATTTTAAATATTATTTTTTTAAATCAGTATGTATGTCGCTTACCATTAACTCTATTCTGAATAAAAGAATAAAATCAGTTTTAGGAAAATTTTACTACTAACATATTTTACGCATATCTATATACATACTTATATATATATTTAATATTTTTTTTAAAACAAAACACAGCAGGCATTTTGAAGACAACAATGATTACTGTTTTGAGTAGTAGCTTTAGATTGATGGCATATGTATGATAACACACATATATACAAACTTGTATATAAATTTATTTTTTTTTTTTTTTGTATCTTCAAGATACATTATATCGTACATTTTTGTCCTTGTGACTTTAAATCAACCATTTTTGTTTTTTTGTACAATTCAAAAAAAAAAAACTTTTTAAGAATATTTATGTCAGATTTTCCATAATTCTGTAAAAAATTTTCCGTCATTTTCCGTTATACATTATATTTTTACATATTTTTATATATATGTATTTTTTTTAAAAGAAAAGTTTAAGACAATTTTTTTTTTGTTAGAAAAAAAAAAAAACTGTTTAAGGGAAACAGACAATCATTTGTATATATGTTTTGGTGTTTTTCTTATTTTGTTTTTATTTTGAATTTTTGTGCTTTTTTGTTTTTTTTTTTTTTTGTTATAGAAAAATAATATTTAATACAATATTTTTTACTTCTTATAAATTTCTTCTTTTTTTTCAGTGTTTTGAATTCAAATTTGTGCCAAAAGGTAATTCTTGAAAAAAAAGCTAAAAAAAATAATATATTTACATAATATATATTTTATTTTATTTTTTGTTTTGTTTTTTAAATATTATGACATTTAAGTAAAACACAAATCAGAAAATATCAAAATACAGTTATATGAGTGTTAACGTTTTTAAAAGAAGGGTAATAACAAAGAAAATAAATATGCCCCTATAAATATGCAATTTTATAAAACGGAATTAGTTTACTTATAGTTTAAATAAAAATCCTGTACGTGGCTCGGTGACGTAGTGCTTAAGTTCCTGGCATATCAACTGAAGGGACCGATATCCGCATAGTGCCCCATGTCCCCTGTAAATATGCAATTTTAGAAAACTCTATTAATTTATTTGTAATTGAAGTTAAAGTTCAGCAGGTGGATTCGGTGGCAGAGTACTTAGGTTCCTGGCATATCAATCGCGGAAATCGATATCCTAATAGTGTCCCATGTCTCTTATAAATATGAAATTTTAGAAAACTCAATTAGTTTACTTGAAATTGAAGTAAAAATTCAGCAGGTGGCCTCAGTGGCAGTGTACTTAAGTTCCTAGCATATAAAAGTACGATCAAATATAATAATAGTCAAATATAATTAAATAAATACAACATAGTATTTGCATATTCTAATCCTAACCTATAATGGCCCCCAGCAAATGATGAATTTCAAATTTTACATTATCATTTAAAATTTAAACTAAATATCAATAAAAAGGTTAATAAATGAAGTTAAATTGTTTTCCGATAGTGTAGTGGTTAAATAAGTGGCTTTCAACCAAATATATATTGAATCAAAATATATACTGGACCCTATTGCACCAACATTTATCACTAATCAAATAATAATTGTTTTTGAGTGTTTTTTACTAATCAAACTTCATACGTTTGTTGTCAAATATGGTTTTGTTGCCACCAAAAAAAAAATTATATTTTGATTAGTGATAAGTTGTTTGGCAACAGGTGTAGTGGTTGAAAAAGATTTTTATTAATAAACCCTCCGTACTAAATAAATAATATTATTTATAGGTTAAAAATGGTATCGAACATTTAATGGCCCGATGGTTTTTGTAATAATGCAAAATCCTAATTGATACGTATTATATATGCTTACAATTGTTCTAGAGGAGTGATCTATAATATTATATCATACCGGGTAATTTTAACTAGTTTATACTAGTTTATTCTTATAATAAATATATTTGGAAACAATTGCTAGAATCCTTGAGAACATTGGTACAATTTGGTACAATGCTAAAACCAAAAAAATAAAAGCTAAAATATTGCTTCGTTTTTATAACACTTATAGCAGAATAATGAAAAATAATAATTATCTTGAAATAATCATATTCTTGCAGTAGATCGGATTCGGCCCTTTAAATTTACGCAATTAAATATATTTTTAAAGTCACACTTACTTCAATAAAATAATTAAGCCACATGAATTGAACAACTCTAATTATGGTATTGTGCCTTGAGAGATATACAATAGACTTAAATATTTTGTAAGTAACTGTAGTTGTATTACAATACATGAGAATCAATAAGAAATCTAACACATTCCGTAATTTAAATTCTACTATTTGAGAATTAAGTTCGAATATTAGTCTGAACCCGACTGTAGTATTCTTACTACAACGTTTAAAAAACGAAATCCAACCGTAAAGATAAGCGAAAGTAAAAATAAAATCTTATTTATTAAAGCGAACCTGTTACACATCCAAAAAAAAAAAATTTGTCATTTTACGGTAAATGTATATACGAGTATAAAAAGATAAGATGGTATATGTACATAAATTTGTATGTAAATTCTTATAAGATATCCTGTCTGGTTTAATAACATTTTAAGAAAATGTAAAAAAAAAAAAACCGAATATTTACAGAGAATATGTCTGAAATTGTGATATGATGATGAAATGGGATGTTAAAACTTTTCTTTTTGTCTCTTTCTTTTCTTCTTTTGCGTTTCGCCTCTTAATTTTTTGTTTCTTTACTACTTTATATAAAGTTGAATTTACATCTTATGATCTTTTGACTCCTCTGTGTTACTTTGTTCCTTTTCACTTTATTTCATTTTTCTTGTAGCTGAGACTTAAAAGTTTCCCTGTTTAAATTAAATTAATGTACTATTTTCATTTATTTAAATGAGTTATATCTTAAAGAAAATGTTATTTTTTTTTTTTTTAAATAAATTCAGATTATTATTTAACTCAATCTTTTGATAATCTTTTAAGAAGTTTTTTTTTTTTCATATTTAAAAAAGACGACTACCAATTTTCATTACTGCAGCTACATTTACTTACATTAAATTTCAATTAAATTAAAAATAATCTTTCTACTTTAACATTAAAATGCAATTTGAATTTTTTAAGAAAGTTTATATTTTGAAATCTCCTACTGAATTTAAATTTTGGTTTTAACTAGATGAAAAATGTCAAAAAATTGAAAAGTTTAAATGAAAAAGTCGTAAGGTCCTTGATTGTATTTTAAATATAAAAATTAAAGTTATATCTAACATCCCGTGAAATTGGTCCAGAGATTTACATAAGTAAAACTAAAGTAAGATCTTGAAAATGATAATCAATCAAATTAGATGATCAAGCCCTTGAATATATAACTAGTTTCTGTTATCGAGGAATTATTATCGCGCCTACAGGTGGTACCGACGAAGATGTACAAAATAGAATCGATAAGACTAGAACAGCGATACGGTATATGTCGCCTTATATGGAACTTTTTTCAAATATCAAGACGAACCAAACTAATAATATTTAATTCGTGCGTAAAACCTACATTAATATATGGCTGCTCAATAATTCTGTTAAGAAAAATTACAGTTTTTCATAAATTAAAATCTCGGAATAATATGCCAAATATTTTGGTCTAAAAGATTCAGAAATAAAGATTAACAAACGAATAACCCATAGTGAAGGAAATCATCAGAACGAAATGGGATTGGCTATACACTAAGGAAAAATGAAGAATGCATAAGAAGAATGATGCTTACCTGAAATCCTTTGGGCGGATCGAGGTCAAGAAGAAGGCCCAGATCATCATGGGGAAGAACAGCGCTATATGAATTAAGGAGTCGTAAATAAAATTTTAGTGATATTAAAATGAAACTAATTGATTTTTTCATTTATTTCAACTCTATACTAAAATACTAAAACGAGCTGGTCTAAAAATAAATGCAACTAACTAAACTAACCAAACCAAAAGCATGCGTACAGAGCACTCCACACATCAGAAAATTCTACTAGAAGAAAGCCAAATTGAAGAAGTAGAGCAGTTCAATTATTTAGGAAGCATGGTGACATCAAATGGGGGAACGATAGTTGATGTTGACAGCAGAATAAATAAGCCTAGAGCTGCATTTGGAACTCTATCAAACATATGGCAGTCAAATAATATAGCCCTGCGTACAAAGCTAAAAATATTTGAAACAAACGTCAAATCAGTACTCCTATACGGCTGTGAAACATGGAAGGTATCCGCCATTATCACCAAAAAGTTGCAAACGTATATAAACCGTTGTCTTCGCCGCATCTTAAGAATTCGTTGGCCACAAATCATTACCAACACACACCTGTGGCAAAAAACGAACCAAAAGATGATTGAGGTCGAGATCCGAGAAAGAAAATGGCAATGGATCGGACATACCTTGAGGGAGCCAGAAACTCGAAATTGAAATATTTTCAAAACTTATTGTAATAAAATTAAAACATCAATTTTTAAACACAAAAAAAAAGTCTACCATTGTCCTATATGGCACTTATAAATTTTAAATAATATTTAATCTTTATTTAATTTACAATTAGGCAGTGACATCTTGTCTTAATCAAAGGGCGTTATCAAAAGTGCATATAAATATAAAAATAACTTTTAATTTCAAATAAAATAGCTGTCAATTAATATTTTAACTTTAGATTTCTTAAGCTTAATTTAAGATCAACAGACTTTTGTAACAAATTATAGCCAGACCATAATTGGAATGAGGTTTAAATTGCAGACACAAAATTAAAGGAGGAAAAAAACTTTGTGTCTGCAAAATAAAATTAATCTTATTTAATAAGTGTTAATAAACTCTAAAATTATCATACTTAGCAGTACAAATAAAATTATAAGTATACATTGTAGAAAAAACAAAACAAGAAAAAAACCAAAAAGGAAGAATAAAAAATCTTTAGATTTTTCTTAGTATTCACAAAATTTCCATAAATAAATTCTTCTTAAAAATTATTTTAAAGTTCTTTGGAACAGGTCAGTGATCTTTTTCAGCACTTACTTAATATTTTTATTAAATTCGTTTTTAATGTCCAAATGTCTGCAGTGCCACCTATGTTTATTTTCTTAAATGAAAATCTTTTAATTTAATTTTAAAAGTAAATTACCAAATTTATTGTAATAATTAAGAAACTTTTGTGTGAAATGTCAGGGCATAAAAACTATAGGTTCAATATTTAAAGTGCACTTTTTTTTAGAAATTAAAAATAAAGCAAAATTTTATTTAAAAATTCCAAGAAAAAATTTTAGAAAAAGTTTTTAATAAAAAAACTTTGTACATTCCAACTTTTCAAAACTAAAGGAACTTAATTACTTCAATTGAATTTTTCATTTATTAAAATGTTTTTATTTATATTTAATTTTTTCTTTGAAAGTTTCCTGAATTTTCAATTTCTATTTAGAAAAACTTTTTACTCTTTTTGTTCTTCTTTTCTTTTTAAATCACTTTCAATTGTTGTAAATTATTCTATTCACTTGTTTGATACATTATAGTGCTTACAATTCTATGTAGAAAATTAGATAACTTAAAATTATATTTGAAAATAAAACAAAAGAATTTAGCACCAAAGGAAAAATGAAGAAATTCAAAAAATTCGGAAACAAATTAACTATGAAAGATTCTTACTTCAAATTTAAATTTAAGGACGAATTATTTAATTACCAGCAGCAGTAACAGTTAATCTTCCAAAACTCTCTATCTTCAAAATGTTTAAAATATCAAAAAATTAAAAACATAACAAATATTTAAATTAAATAAAATTAGATCCTTAAATTTCATATTTCAAGCATTAAAAATGTAATCATAAATTCAATTAAAAAAACTGTCTCCTAAAAATATGCAATATCAACAAAATCTTATTTAAATTCATAGACTAATCAAAATTTGAGCCTACATTTTAAATATTCTTTTAAATTTTCTTAGTATCATTTAATATTTTTAATTTACTCAACAAACGATTATTAAAGATTAAATGTGAAAATATCAAGATTACATAAATTTTAAATTTTAAAGTAAATATTTTTTAATTTAAACCAAAACCGCCATAATAAGTATTCATTACAACCATATTATTTTCCAAAAAAATAACCAAAAATTCCTTATTTATTTAAATTTGATCAAATTCATGTGTAAATATTCCCACAAAATATCTCATAACAACATTTTAAATTATAAAATAAATATAAATAAATTGTATTTATAATTTAAATTAAGTAGTCGCTGTCCGTCCGATTTATTTATTTTCTTAAAAGAAAAAATGATTGAATTTCTTTTTAAAAAGCGAGTACTGTATATTATTATTATTTGTATAATTTCTAAAATTACTTATGATAGTTATGTTAGTACTTATACTAATAGTAATACAAGAACTAAGAACTTACAGCTTCTGAATATTTATAAAATTATCTTAAATTTATATAACCCGTCCTGTAAAATTGAATATCAGTACTCATTTCCTAACTGTGGATAGAGGATGACTATTATTATCTAAGATATGTCTGAAAATCATTTTAAGCTCCATAAATATTTTTAATAGACCATAAAACCATCATCAAGCCCTACTTTGTAAATAAGCCAATTCAAAATCATTTAAATATTTTGACCTTTACCATAAATAAATTTAAATAAAATGAAAGTTTAGAAAATTAATTATTTATGTAAGAAAATACTTACATATATTGTGTATATAAGTAACTGTAATTGCCCTAATCAAATTTATTCATTCTTGTACTTAAAAATTGAAAAGTTTATATATGTAATGAAAATATATATAAGTATATAAGTTAAAATATATATTATATAAGAAAAAACATTATTTTACAGAAAAACAGAGGAATTCTAAAATCTTAATTCCCAAACTCTCATAATTTTGTAACACCAAGACACTAGTTTCGGTAAATATGAAAATTTTTATTCTCCTTTTTATCTTTTCTCAATAACAACTCGATGTTAGGTCTAAATTTATAACTTTATAACAGCTGTAATACTTTATTAATTTTATTAATTCCAGAACAGGTTCCCTGGTAAATTTCTCTCTAGTAATACTCCCTTTTAAAGTTCAATAAAATTGTTCAGTGGAAATTCGGAACCATATAGGAAGATTACAATAGAAGAGCATGAGGTGGCTTTAATTAAAGTAAATTTCTGTACTGCGGAACTTTTCGAAACATTATTTGCCTAAAATCTGCTTAAATTCTTCTACCAATTAATTTTAGAAAATAATTTATAACATAGATAAATCTTTACAAATTGTAAATTTATATCGTTATTTTTTTTAATTTAAAAAAAAATAACAATTTGTCTTTCATTTTTTTATTGACTGTCTTGACACAACTTTTACAAAAATTTGAATAAAACATTTATTTTTTAATCGTTTTTTGTTTTATTCTGTTTTTTTTTTTTTTGTAAGAAGAAGAAGAGCCACAAATCGCTACAAACGAAATAATAAAAATATTCAATACTTCGTTTACATTTTATAAATTTAATATATATCATATTTTTACATATTTGCGTTTTGAATTAAATCCGAAAAATAAAGTTATATAGCTCCGAAAAATTTAAAATTAAATTATTCCGAATAATAAATTAAGATTTCTGAACCAGTATTCACTTAAGCTTTTAACATTTCCGAAAAATAAAGTTATATAACTCCAAAAGATTGAAAATTAAATTAGTCCGAATAATAGTTTAACTTTCTGAACTAATTTCCATTCCAATTTTTCGAAAGTAATTTAATATGACATAAATGCAAAAAATTTATGCATAATTTTTCGGATAAAAAAGCCTGAAAACTTCAAATTTACAAATTCACAGATTTTGTAAATTTAAAAATTTTGTAAAAAAAAATTTTTTTTTGTAATTTTAACATTCTTTTAATGATTCCGAATTTAAAAATGCAGTTATAGGTGAGGTGCCGGTGAAGTAGTCTTCTTAAACAAATTACACAATTTATTTTGTCCGATTTTTAGACTTGTTTCTAAATTTTAGATTAAATTAATTTGTGACCGAAATGATAACATCAACTATCCATTGACTTCATATTGCGATTATTAGTTATAATGACGCGTCTCTCACACGTGTTGCTATGTAAAAGATAAATTCGGAAATTTTAAAAGTTTCGGATTGATTTTATTTTTAAATTTTCCCATTTATTCTATAAGGAATGGACTCCGAAAAACTTATTTAGGTAATGTTAAATTTATTTTCAGTTGCTAACTCAAAACCAAAATTTAATCCGAAAACAAATAAAAATACAATATTTTCTTTCCGAATTCTTTCAAATGTACTTTCGGACCTATTTCCTTTTAAATTATTTAATACCGCCCATATTATATATTTACATTTTTCTCTTTAAGTCGTTATGTAACAATCAATGGTAAAAGATGAATAAAAAGGGTAAATATTTATTATGAGGATTTTTCAATTTCTTTTTTTCAAGAACTCTTTAACACTGCTGAGCTTGTTTTTTTTCTAACGATGTCACTTCAGTTTGTTTTTTGTCTCTTTCTGTTTTTTTTCATTTTCATTTAATTTTCTTGTGACTTCTTAGTATTAAATTTTTTTGTGTTTTTCTAAGAATTTTCCTTGTAAATTTCAAAATTTTTCAACATTTTCTTTTATTTTTTTTTGTGTATTAAATTATGTATAATGAATTATATATATTATATATGTTATATATTATATACATATATATGTGTATTGTATGTATATAATGAACTAAAAAACTATAATATAAAACTAAAGAAATTTTATTTAATAATTATTAATGTTTGCAGTTAAATATATAGAAGACAGTTCTTAAGATTCATTATTTTTTTTTTAAAGAGAAATTGAATTTGGTAGTGATTTAGTAATGGTTTCCTTTTAAATTTTTAGAAAAATGAAGAAGAGGGGAAGACCTAAAAAAACTGTGACTTTAATATGAAATATATTTGATTTGAAATTTATTTTGACATTAATGTTATAAATTTTTTAATAGGATTGTGGATGAACACATGAGCAGAGCTCAGAATGAGGGAATAAAATAGTATCCGTTTAGAAATGTTTTATAGTTATAGAGTCAATTAAATTAAAAAATTTATGGAGAAGTGATGAATCTTAAAGTGATTTATTAATTTAATTTGATTTTAAGATTTATATATGGTGATAGTGTGTGATAGTATAGAAATTTCAAATCTTCAATTTATAATCAAAATAAATTGATTGGAAATTAAATTAAATTAATTGTTGGAAATTTAAAATAGACAAAATTTAATATTATCTAATTATTTTATATAATCTCCATATTGATTATGGAATTTTTGTAATATATTAGATTCTGAAGTAAATTTAAAGTTTTTGGTTTCTATTATTCTTATATACTTACTGTCTACTGGTTCAATTGATTTATGAGAAGATTAAAGTGATTTTTAAAGATTCAAGAAGATTTTGAGTGGTTATTTTTTAAGAGATTAATTGTAACATGGAAGCTCTAAGATATTTTTATTTTAACATAAAATATGCCTTGGCAATCAGAATAGGCAGCTATAAATAATAAATAAATAGTTGTACGGTACAACTCACTCACAGTGATGAAGCGCTTTCAGATGTGCTAGAAATTTCAGGTAAAGGGAATTTAATAGAGCTTGCGGAGAAACTATCCGGAAAAAATTTGGCACTGGAACTTTTCGCACCTTGAGTATCTCTTTTAGAACTTTTAGCCCTTTTTTTATATCAAAAAGATGGAGCAGTTCTAGATGTACAAAAATCAGAACTTTTTGTTTTAAAAATATTGCTTTTAGGTCCTTCCTTTATATCCTCGAATACCATGACATGGTATATATTTTGCGAGCTCTATAACTTTTGTTTGGAGGCCATGATTCAAGTCCACTTCTACAGAAAGTGTGAAAGGGAAGCGTTAAGCATTTTAAAAATTTACAAAATATTAAAATAATATAACAGTAAAATTTGTACAAAATTTAAAAATTAGATTTGAAGTGCATATAGTGTTTACATCAAAATATTGTCCGCTCCAATTTCTTGAGTAAATTATTTTTATCAAAAGAAGGTATCCTTTCAATCGAAAGGTCCTGTGTTCCAACTCTATTAAGTTAATTGTATATATTTCGTAATAAAATATAAATCAAGCTTATTGAAAAATAATGAAACTCACTCTTAGTTAATAAGGCTTTAGAGCTTTAAAGATGTCCTATAAACCGTTACTTCTCATTGCTTAGGAAAAATATTAATCAGGAAAATGATAGAGGTGAGTGTAAAGTAAATGTTTTTATTTGATAACAGTTCAACTTCCCACACTGTACACAAATAGATATTATAATAATTTGTATTTATACATGGCATGGCAAAATAATATAATCAATTTTCCTCTGTAATTTTCATAATTTTCCTAAAATATATTATTTCAAAAATTGATTTCCATTTAAAAATTATTAATAATATAAAAATATATTCAAAAACTGTTTTAATCCCGGTTATGATTACACGTGACCTTGATTTATATCCAACAAGTGGAAAAGTGCTATCTTGTAAATCTCTTCATAAAG